>CM035422.1:79318814-79533814 GCA_020310875.1 Ceratopteris richardii
AAAGGTGACTCTTTGAGGATTAAAAGGGGGGGGAGAGAACTTTGGTATTAGAGGGAAATGAAAGAATCACAATTTTCTGGGTTGACTTTAGGGCACAAAAGATGAATTTTTATAAAAATTTTTGGAAATAAAAAAGAATAAATACTACAAGAATAAGTAAACTAGTAAAGAAAAGAGAGAGGATGGTAAATTTTTGAAAGATTTCAAGCTAAAAAAAGTCACAATTTTTTGAAGTAAAGATAAGAAATCATGAAATTTTGGAAATTTCACAAGAGAAATGATCTATTTAGAAAATTTTTGTGTTTTTGAAAATTTTTGAAGATATCATGACTTTTAAAGGTTTCAAGTTAAAAGATCTGCAAATTTTTGGGAATAAACACTATAAAAAAAACCATGCCTTTTTAGAAAGTGAAGAAAAATTGGCTACTTGATTTTTTTTGAAAAATAATATAAAAAGGCATAGAATCACATATCTTTGGATGTAATAGTAAAGAATCAAACTTTTTTGAGAGAAAGAAATAGCAAGTTGCAGTTAAAGAAAACCAAACAAAAAAGTCATCATAAACAAATTAGATAATTGAAAATTTCGTAAGAGAATTAGAGAAAACCACTTTTCTAAGAAAAGGGGAAGGACTCAAGACTTTGTGGAGAATATTCAAAATAATCTCGACGTTTTGTAAAATTGAAATGAGAGAAAGAATCACGATTTTTTTTTTCAAGTAAAAATTCATGACTTCTCTATCTTGATGAAAATCAAGTCTCAATCATGCAAAAGGGATCAAACACGAGTTTTTCAAGTGGAATAATAAAAAAGGAGGACCCAAAGGTGTGGAATAAAGTTATAATCTCCAGTCTAAGATCTTGGGTCTTTTTGAGATGATAAAGAGCATTCTTTAACCTACACACATAGTGAGGATACCTTGGATATTTGAATCCTTTAGAGTGCTTCATGAAAATAGTCTCTTCTAGGTCACTATCTAAGAACACATTGTTGACATCTAGTTCACAAACCTTAAAACTCTTTCAAGCTGCAATTTCAATGAGAAGTCTCACTATATTCATCCTTGTTCTAGATGATCCCATAGTCAATTTCGTAGGTTTGTGCAAAACTCTTTGAACATAGCCTAGCTTTATACCTAGATATGTTGCTACCTAAATTTTTCTTTACCTTCTATACCAATTTGTTTCCTATCATGTCATGTCCTTGTTCTTGGGAACTAATGACCAAGTGCAGTTCTTGTTGAGTGCTTTCACTTCTTCTTCCATATTGTGGCTCCATTATTCATAATTGATTTCATGCTCTAAATACTTAGGGTCTTAATATGCAACTATTTTCACTCATGTATGCATAAAGCTTGGCAATGAAAGTATCATAAGTTAATCACTAAATTGAATACCTTTATCTTTATAAACATATTCTATCTTGATGGGTTGTAATGATACTTTTCCACCTTGCTTTTAGTGTCTTTAAACCTAGAGTTTCTATCTTCTCAAAAGCTCATTCACTACTTCCATCCATCTCTATCAATGGATTGTCTTAATCATCTTCTTTTTTGTTGCCTTTAAATCTTCTAGATTTTTCCCAACTTGAAGTAGTTTTTCTTCTTAATCTCCCATACATGGATATGCTTTTCTTCCACTGATGATGCCATTGAAGCGGATGGACCAAAAAGCTCCACACTTTCTTGTTCTTCTACATATCTTCTCTCGGCATCATATATGTCTTAAAATTTCAATGAATCATTCACACCACATCAAGGTAGATATTGATCAAAGATAACATTTATAGACATCATCAACTATTTTGCGTTAGGATCATACCATCGAAAACCCTTTAAGTCACGTGAATATCCAATACGAATGCACCTTTCAAACTTTCCTTCAACTTTATGCCTCAATTTATAAGGCAAGTATGCATAACCTATGCAACCAAAAATCTTGAGATGTGATAGATCCGGTGTCGAAAAGAATTTATTCCTCTTAAAATATAATTAAAAATTAAAAGATTAATTGATTGAAATAAGTTTGAATAATTTATGAAAATTTTGACTAATGTTTGATTTAAAATTTTGTAGGACAAGAAGTTTGATGATTATTACCAAGATGAGAAGTATTTATCAAGGTGTTTTGAAATATAATTATGGGTATATATTAAAAATCAAGGGTTAGTCAAGGGTTTATCTAAGTTTTGAAAGTAAATTCAAGGGTATTTAAGGGTCAAATGTAGGTTTTGAGCATGTCTTATAGGGTTCAAGCTTAATTTCAACGTTAATTAAGGTTTATTAATAGATCTAAAAGGTTATGGAAGGGTAGAAGATTAGCTTATGGGTTAGTTGGTGTTAAAAAACATGGTTTAAGGTTAGTTTAAAGGTAAATATATGATTAAAAAGGTTAATTAAGTAGGTTTTAGTCTTTAAATGAGTTAATAAATAGGGTAAATGTATTAAGTAAAACCCTAGAAAAATATTTTAATTTTAAATGATTAATTAAATATAGATTGACACTTTAACACTAAGGTTATGGATACATTTAAAATTATTGATGGGTTTAATTTAATTTATTCTAAAGGGTTGTATTTATTCTAAAGTGATTAAATAAATAAAAAGGAATTGAAGGGTTGTATGTATTAAATTCTAAATGGATGGCCAAGAGAATATTGAATTTGAGTGGTTGATTGTATTTCTTGAAAATCAAATGGAGAAAAAATCCCACGCCTTCTTTTTAGTTGGAGTGATGTTGAGTGATGTGGAGAAAAGGCTGCATGGTTCAGTTATCTTAGGGAAAATGTGGGCTATGGTGGGCTATTCTCATCTATATAATGAGGGGAGTCATATTCACAAGCTCATGTTATTTTTTAGGTACTCTATTTACTCTATGCTCTAGACTATAGTTATTTGTGCACTCATTTCCATGATTATCCTCTCGTAGGAGGAGAGAGAACTCCATCTCTCTTACTTTTCTCATCCATTCAATGCAAAGCAAATTTTTTTGCTTTAAAAATCTGACGACGCAGAATGAAGAGGATGTTTTTTTTTCTTTTTTATTTCCTCATTACTCCCTTTATTTCTTTCTTTATTTCTTTTTCTTTTTTTTTTCCTCCTCCTTCCTTTCTTTATTGCATCCTTCTCTCCCCTCTTTTTCTCCTTCTCTTCCCTCTCCTCTCTGTCGGTGGCATAGCACCGCTGCGCACGCAGCACACACACACACACACACACACACACAGAGTTAGTTCTTTTTTGTGTTTTCTTTTTTATTTTTAGTTTTTTTTTTTAATTGTCTTTCCCACCCTCCTGCAGCCAGCCGACGGCACAGACGACCGCAAAAGAGAGAGAAAGAGAGTGAAGAGAGAGAGAGAGAGAGAGAGAGAGAGAGAGAGAGAGAGAGAGAGAGAGAGAGAGAGAGAGAGAGAGAGAGAGAGAGAGAGAGAGAGAGAGAGAGAGAGAGAGAGAGAGAGAGAGAGAGAGAGAGAGAGAGAGAGAGAGAGGGTTTTTTATTTATTACTTCTTTTCTTTTCTTTTTTATTAAATATTTTAATTACTCTTTCTTTTTTTTTTAATTATTATGTTTATATATACATTTACTTTATTTATCTTTATTTTATAGTCTATATATATTAAATGTTTTATTATTATATTATGTTATATTTTCATGTTTTATGTTATATTTATGTTTAAATATATTTATTAAATTTATACTAAAATGAAAATATGGAATGTAAATGTATAAAGGTATATGTATGTGTATTTATGTATGAGAATGTATATGTATTTATGTATGTGTGTGTGAAAGTGTTTTATCTTAGGTTCATTATATTTTAATGTTATTATGACATGCATATGCATTGAGTATGTTTGTTTGAGATGAATGACATGAATGGTATGTTTGTATGAAATGGAGGGTATGAAGGATTTATGTGTGTGTTTATTTATCTAAATTGCTTATATGTATATGATTTGAATTCCTAAACCTTTTTTATGAGTTTCAGGTTAGCAAAAGGAGGGTCCATTTAGCCATTATCCCGTATCTTTCTCAAAGATTTCATTATTTTATCTAAACTTCTCCGTATCCATTCACTTATCCTTTCCTTTTCTTACCCTTTAACAAAGCTTCTCCAACCCTTTCTTGATAGCTTAATAGAAACTTATTAGAAATGCATTAGATTTAGTGAGTGCATGTATCCATGTTAGATGTTAGTGCATGTACTCATGTAAATGTTAGGCATGTTAGTGAATGTTAGGCATGATAGTAATTGTTAGGCATGATAGTGAATGTTAGGCATGTTAGTTAATGTATGCATATTAGATGTTAGGTAGTGCATGTTAGATGTTAGATATTCGGTAGTGCGTGTTAAATGTTAGAAGTTAGGTAGTGCATGTTAGATGTTAGGAAGAACATGAAAATATTAGGTATGTTAATGAATGTTAGATGTATGTTAGTGCATGCATATGTTATTGCATGTTAGGTGTTAGTAAATGTATGCATAGTTAATGCATGCATATTAGATATTAGTGCTTGCATGCATGTGTGTATGTTAGTGCATGCATGCGCATATATGTATGTTATGTTAAAAGTCAAGCTTCAAGCTAAAAATTCGTGGGGAATCTTTTATGGACATGTGGAGCAATCAAAGGAAGCCAAAAGCCACGAGATTCCATCAAGAAAAGTCACTCAACCACTCCCCAAGTCATCTCAACTAATTCCTCCAAGTTAGGAGGCTGATTTGGAAAGGTAGTTCCTAGATTTTAGGGGCACACCTCTCACTATAAAAGGAGCATGTATCCCGACTTCTTTTGGGCCATCTTCTTGGAGTTTTAGCTCATGTAAAGTGAGCACTAAGTGCTGGAGTTGTGATAAGCAAGCCCCTTGCTTAAGCAACCCCCTTGCTTGCTTGTTTGTTTTCTTTTAGTAGGCATATCTATGTGTGTGCGCAGGCAGTGTTGCAACTCTCTACCCCTGAGTTGTTAGCATTGGTTCTCCCTCATATGGTATCCATTTGATGTAACTATTGTCTCATTGGATAGCTATAAGAGTCTATTTTATGCTTACCAATTCTCTGGAGCATTCTCTGAGTAAGCTGGGAGCAACATTCATTTTAGTGAAGTTGTGTGATTGATATCTCTCTCTTTGTGTAGGCTCTGTTGGAAATATTTTGCTCTCTGTTGTAAGGGCTGGTTCTCCTTCTCTATGTATCCATTTGCTATGATTTTTGTGTCATTGGGTAGCTATTAGAGTGCTCTAACGTTGACTCAAGTTTGAGATTCATTCTCTGTATAATCTCTGAGAAAAGTTTGCTGGAGTGAAGTGAGGTCTCTGCTTGACTAGCAGTTGTGAGCATTCAACTAGCTCATGTGATTGTTTCTCTTTGTGTAAGCATCCATTTCAAGTGAAATTTGTTTTGTTGGAAAGCCCTTGGTGTCTACTACAGGTCTACAAAAGCTCACTGGAGTTCTCTGCATAAGCTCTGAGTAAGAGCATTTTTGGTGTGCAAAGGTCAAAGAAGGATACCTGTGGAGGTCATTCACGCTTTATCGTTGCTTAGGGGTTGAGATACTTCCCCCATCAGTGGTATCAGAGCATTTGGGCATCTTGGAGGTATCACATACAAGCAAGAAGACCTCTTGGAGTTGGTGGTTGAAGAGTTGCATCAACAAAAGCTTCTTGGAGGTAGCTCACATCAAGGGGGAGCTATTCTACTCAAATTTGCAAGAGCACAAGGTGTCCATCTAAGGAAAGCTTTGGATTGAGGTAACCTCATAGCCTCATTTTCATTTTACACACATTGGAGCATTAGCCAAGGGCTAGGTCAAGTATCAAAGACTAGATATGGGAGACTTCAACACTCAAATTGAAAAGCTAGACAAAGGTAACTATCAACCATGGAGATTTAGGGTCTCCAACTATCTTATGGGCAAGGGCCTTTGGGGGTTGATTAGTGGAAGTGAACCAAGACCTAGGTTGGATGAGAATCCAACCAATGACCAGAGAAGGGCCTTTAGGGAATGGAATGAAAGAGACAAGAGGGTTATCTTTATTCTTTCCCAACACATTAGCAATAGCATGATCGGCCATATCCAAGACCTGGATTCAAGCATGAAGGTATGGGAGACACTTGAAAGGCTTTATTCAACAAGCACCAAAGCAAGGAAGATCCAACTCAAGAATGAGCTCAACAACCTTAGGAAGAGCTCAGGGAGTAGCATAAATGACTACATACTTAAGGTCAAGGAGTTATCAGATGCATTGGGATCCATTGGAAGCCACGTAGACGATGACGATCTTGTGGCTTATACTCTCAATGGTTTGAGAGATGATGAGAAGTGGAAACCCTTTACCACTTCAGTTTATGTAAGGGATAATCTTCCCGATTTTGAGCAATTGGTTGCTCTCATGGTCACCGAAGAAATGAACATAGGTGGAAGTTCAACTAAAAGCAAAGATGCACAAGTTTTCTATGCAGGTAATCAAAGGGGCAAAGGAAGACAAGGACAAGGAAGGGGCAAAGGAAGGTTTGGAGGAAGGCAAGGCCACTCAAGAAATCAAGGACATGACCAAGGCACCTCATCACAAAGAGGGAGAGGAAGATCAAGAGGAAGAGGAGGACGACATCAACAAAACAGGAATCAAGATGGCGAAGGATGTTACATATGTGGCAAGTTTGGCCACTATGCTAGAGATTGCTACCAAGGAGGAAACCAAAGGAACTATAATCAAGGTTCTTCATACAAAGGCCAAGGTAATTATGCTTCTACAAGTTCAGAAAATGACAATCTCTTGATGATGCACATGAATGGGAATTCAAGCAAAGTAGATAACACTTGGTATATTGATAGTGGATGTAGCAACCATATGAGTTGCAATGCTTCTTGGTTTACTAATCTACATGTTCCCAAAGGTAAAGGACATGTAGAAACAGGTGATGATACAGCCCATGAGATCTCCCATGTTGGAGATGTAGCTTTGGATGACAAGGAGGAAGGAAGATGTCTCAAGGATGTCTTGCATGTACCTACCATCACAAAGAACTTGGTGTCCGTTGGGCAAATGGTTGAAAGAGGCTATCAAGTAAGGTTCAACAAAGGTGGATGCTTTGTGGAGAACCCTAAGCAGGGTTACAAGGTCATAGCAAGAGGAAAGAAGCAAGGGAGACTCTTCACTTTGGAGGTAAATTCTCATTCTACTCAACATGTCTACTTCACATATGGAAACAAGAGGATTTCGGAGTTGGACTTGTGGCACAAGAGGATAGGTCACATCAACATACAAAGAATGGAGGAAATGCAATTCAAGAGGCTGGTTGAAGGTCTTCCCAACTTCCAAGGACAAGGTATGAAGCATTTATGTGAATCTTGTCAACTAGGGAAGCAAGCGAGACTTCCATTCAAGAAGAGTGGCTACATAAGCCAACATCCATTGGAGTTGATACATACAGATGTGTGGGGGCCAACGAAAGAGCAATCCATTGGAGGTAACAAGTACTTTGTCACTTTTATAGATGATTGCACAAGGATGGTTTGGGTTTATTTCATCAAAAACAAATCAGATGTGTTTACATGTTTCAAAGCATTCAAGGCAATGGTAGAGAAGGAAACAGGTACATATATCAAGAAGCTAAGGTCCGATGGAGGGGGAGAATATTTCTCAAATGAGTTTTCTGATTTTTTAATGGATCAAGGCATCAAGAGGCAAGTAACATGCAGGTACACACCCCAACAAAATGGAGTAGCAGAGAGAAAGAATAGATACATTGCCGAGATCGCTAGAGCAATGCTTAATGAGATGAATGTACCTAACATGTTTTGGAGTGATGCAGCAAATACCACCGTGTATCTAATGAATAGGGCTCCTACCTCAGGGATCCATGGCTTGACACCATATCAAGCCTATTATGGTAAGAAACCTGATCTTTCCCACTTGAAGATATTTGGATGTACTTGTTATGTACATGTGCCAAGTGAATTGAGGCACAAGCTACAACCAAAGGCAGAAAAGTGTGTGTTTCTAGGATATTCAAATGATCATAAAGGTTACAGGTGCTTCAACCCAAATACAAAGGACTTGAGGATATCAAGGGATGTAGCATTTGATGAGCTACTCCCTTGGTATAAGAAGTATGATTGTATGCAGGACTATGAAGAAGAAAAGCATGGACATGATGAAGAACAAATCGACCTAGAGCTAAGCGGCCCAAGGTGTTCCATCAATGAAGATAGTTCAAGCATGAACTCACCATGGAGGGGGAGATCTTCATCAAGCTATGAAGCACAATCAATCAACAAAGGCAAAGCAACATTGGTGGAGTTGGATGAAGAAGGTAATGAAGTTGAAGATGATGAAGGACACATGATGGAGAAAGAAGCCACGTCAAAGAAAGAGATAAAGTTCCCAAGGCAAAGGAGGTTTATTCCTCCAAAAGGTGAAGAAAGGAAGTCTTCTAGAGTTAAGTATCCAACTCAAAGGTTTACTTATGATTCATACATGGCAACACATTATGCATATATGAACAAAGTAGTAGAAGATCATGAGCCCGATTGCTATGAAGATGCAAGCAGGTACACCGAATGGAAAGAGGCAATGCAAGAAGAGATCGACGCACTTGAGGAAAATCAAACATGGACTCTAGTGCCCAAGAAGGAGAACATGAAGGTAATAGGTAATAAGTGGGTGTATAAAGTAAAGAGGAATTCAGATGGATCTATTTCTAGGTTCAAAGCAAGATTGGTGGCTAAGGGTTTTGCACAAACCTATGGAGTGGACTTTGAAGAGACATTCAGCCCCGTGGCAAAGATGAGCACCATTAGGACACTCATTGCAATGGCTGCTAGCAAAGGATGGAAGCTCTTCCAATTGGATATCAAGAATGCCTTTCTCAATGGAGACTTGGAAGAAGAGGTATACATGGAGCAACCACTAGGTTTTGTTCATAAAGAGTTTCCACATCATGTTTGTAGGTTGAAGAAGGCACTTTATGGCCTAAAGCAAGCTCCAAGGGCTTGGAACCAAAGATTGGTGGACTATTTGATCAAATGTGGTTACAATCAATGCAAGGCGGATCCATCTCTCTTCATCAAACAAAGAGGAGAACTTGTGGTCTACATGTGTGTGTATGTAGATGATCTTATCATTACAGGTAATGATACAAAGGGCATTGAGGAGATCAAGGCAAAGCTTGGAAAGGAGTTTAGGATCTCTGATCTTGGAGATCTTAGGTATTTTCTTGGCATTGAAGTTGTATACAAAGAAGAAGGTATTATGCTCATACAAAGGAAGTATATTCTAGACCTACTTGAGAGGTTTGGGATGCTACATTGCAAGCCTATTTCAAATCCCATGGAAGTTGATGTAAAGCTAAGCTCCATTGATGGAGAGCCATTAGAGGATGTAACTTTGTATCGATCTATTGTAGGCTCTTTCAATTATGCCACAATAACCAGGCCTGACATAGCATATGGAGTTGGAGTGTTATCACAATTTATGCATAGTCCAAGGACTACACACTTGCAAGCTGCAAGAAGAATGTTGCGATATCTCAAAGCCACTATAAATGAAGGATTGTTCTACTCATTTGATGATGATATGCAGGTCAAAGCTTATTCCGATGCCGATTGGGCCGGTTCGAAGGAAGATAGAAGGAGTACAAGTGGTTACCTAGTCATGCTAGGTAGCAA
The DNA here is from genome assembly GCA_020310875.1 of Ceratopteris richardii. Lineage (NCBI taxonomy): Eukaryota > Viridiplantae > Streptophyta > Polypodiopsida > Polypodiales > Pteridaceae > Ceratopteris > Ceratopteris richardii. The sequence continues at coordinate 79,328,480 of CM035422.1, forward strand.
GATCATCTCATGGATTTCAAAGAAGCAACCCACGGTGGCATTATCTTCCACCGAGGCTGAGTATAGAGCTTTGGCTCAAGTCACATGTGAGCTAATGTGGATTAAGAAGTTATTTATGGAGCTTAATTTGCAGGTTGACACATATCCAATTTTTTGTGACAACATGAGTAGCATTCATCTAGCATCGAACCCTGTCTATCATGCTAGAACCAAGCATATTGAAGTGCACTATCACTTCATAAGGGAAAAGGTGATATCCAAGGAAGTTTCAGTACATCATATTGGTACTAAGGACCAAGTTGCGGACATGTTTACAAAGGCTTTGGATGGGATGAAGATTTCAAAATTCAAGCAATGCATCAACATGAAGGAGCTTGGATGAGGATGAAGAATTGAAGCTTGAGGGGGAGTGTTAAAAGTCAAGCTTCAAGCTAAAAATTCGTGGGGAATCTTTTATGGACATGTGGAGCAATCAAAGGAAGCCAAAAGCCACGAGATTCCATCAAGAAAAGTCACTCAACCACTCCCCAAGTCATCTCAACTAATTCCTCCAAGTTAGGAGGCTGATTTGGAAAGGTAGTTCCTAGATTTTAGGGGCACACCTCTCACTATAAAAGGAGCATGTATCCCGACTTCTTTTGGGCCATCTTCTTGGAGTTTTAGCTCATGTAAAGTGAGCACTAAGTGCTGGAGTTGTGATAAGCAAGCCCCTTGCTTAAGCAACCCCCTTGCTTGCTTGTTTGTTTTCTTTTAGTAGGCATATCTATGTGTGTGCGCAGGCAGTGTTGCAACTCTCTACCCCTGAGTTGTTAGCATTGGTTCTCCCTCATATGGTATCCATTTGATGTAATTATTGTCTCATTGGATAGCTATAAGAGTCTATTTTATGCTTACCAATTCTCTGGAGCATTCTCTAAGTAAGCTGGGAGCAACATTCATTTTAGTGAAGTTGTGTGATTGATATCTCTCTCTTTGTGTAGGCTCTGTTGGAAATATTTTGCTCTCTGTTGTAAGGGCTGGTTCTCCTTCTCTATGTATCCATTTGCTATGATTTTTGTGTCATTGGGTAGCTATTAGAGTGCTCTAAAGTTGACTCAAGTTTGAGATTCATTCTCTGTATAATCTCTGAGAAAAGTTTGCTGGAGTGAAGTGAGGTCTCTGCTTGACTAGCAGTTGTGAGCATTCAACTAGCTCATGTTGTAGACATTGTTTCTCTTTGTGTAAGCATCCATTTCAAGTGAAATTTGTTTTGTTGGAAAGCCCTTGGTGTCTACTACAGGTCTACAAAAGCTCACTGGAGTTCTCTGCATAAGCTCTGAGTAAGAGCATTTTTGGTGTGCAAAGGTCAAAGAAGGATACCTGTGGAGGTCATTCGCGCTTCATCGTTGCTTAGGGGTTGAGATACTTCCCCCATCATGTTAGTGTATGCATGTTATGCATGCATGTGTGCTAGTGCATGTGCATGTATGCATGTGTGTATGTTAGTGCATGTTATGTATGCATGTTCATTTATGCATGTGCATGTATGCATGTGAGTTATGTTAGTGCATGTTATGTATACATGTTCATTTATGCATGTGCATGTATGCATGTTCATTTATGTTAGTGCATGTATGTTATGTATGCATGTTCATTTATGCATGTGCATGTATGCATGTGAGTTATGTTAGTGCATGTTATGTATGCATGTTCATTTATTCATGTGCATGTATGCATGTGAGTTTTGTTGGTGCATGTATGTTCATGCATGTGTGATAATGCATGTGATTTATGTATGCATGTTATTTATATATGTATGTTAATGTATGCATGTTAGTATGCATATGATGTATGTTAGCATATGTAATATGTATGAATATGTATAAGTGTTTGAAGCTATGTATATATATATATATGAATTATAAGATGTATGCTTAAAGTAATGAATGAATGAAATATTTTATTATAATGTGTATATTAAAATAAATGTATGTACTTATGATCTTTATGTATTAGAAAAGTTAATTATCTTATTAAACTGAGTTTTTTAAATATGTTAAGATTTAAAATGAGTGTTTAATCTTTTATAAAAGCATACTTATATTTGTCATGTTATTTTTCAGATGATATGTAGCCCTGTTGAAGACGGACTCAAGAATTGAAGTGTGGAAAAGAATTTACTTAGCTAAAATCTATTGTTTAGTTTGTATAGGATATCATTTTTATGAACAGTATCTTATAGCTTTTTGTATAGGAAATCTTTCATTTAGACAGTTTATATAATATTAATCTATTTGCCTTTCATCTTTTATGTCTAAAGAAGCTTCATCTAGTAATACTTTTTTACCTCCATCTATATTTGAAATACTATTTCCTAATCTAGTTGAAATTAATGATAATCAAAATACAAAAATTGAAGAACTAGTTAAACATAAAATTGTAGAAGAAACTTTGCATTCAAGGGAGTTTGATCGTAGTTTATGTAGAACATTACCATTAATTTCCATTGTTCGGCCTAGTACTGAAAATAGTGAAAATCTTTTTCCTCCATCCATAGCTAGAAACACTTATAATTTTCAATTAGATTTAAACGTAACAAAAATCATTAAAGATAAAGTAGTTATTGAGGAAATAATCCTAACATCCTATATAGACATAGTCCAAAGATATAGAAACGCTTTGCCCTACGGACCTTAGGAAAAAAAACTTGTTTTGCATAGTCACCCTGTGTGTGCCGTTAGCAAGATGATTGAATTGATCCACCAGTCGTCAGGAATCGCTCCCACATGTGAACCCGACGTGAACAATGACATAGCAGGACAGGTATAAACTCTTTTCCTTTTCTTGCATATGCAATAGTTTGGTTTATGTTAAGTGGTTGCAGCAGGTGGTCATCTTGTAGAGGCAGAATTCACAAACCTTGTAATTCCTTGGGTGTTGAGGGCTGGGCTTATGCTCTGAGCGCCTCCACGGGAAAAGGCAAGTAGATGAACTTCATCTCTTCACCCTTACCATCAAGTACTTGAAGAAAATGTAAACACAACACTTAGATTCTTTGTATTAGGCATTTATTGATCAACAAATGTATATTTAAAAATATCACATGCACTCTAGCTTCTGCATCAACTGTCAGGTATATTTTCTAAACTTGAATCTGTTTGTTACTATTTAAGTAGGGCTTTATTAGGAATTGTTAGATTCAAAATTCAAAAAAGATTTTTCATTTGAAAGTTAGAATCTATTTTCCATTAAAATAATAAGAATTGTTTGATTAGCACGATTTTAGTTTGAAAATTCAAAAACAATTTTCATTTGAAAGTTAGAATTTATTTTTCATTAAAATATTAGGATTGTTTGATTAGTACGATTTTAGTTTAAAAAATCAAAAAGAATTTTATTTGAAAAGTTAGTATCTATTTTTCATTAATTTATTAAGGATTGTTAGATTAACACAATTTTAGTTTGAAAATTCTACAAGAAATTTCATTTCAAAGTTAGTATCTATTTTTCAAGAATTGTTTAAAGGTTTTAAACTTAAGTAAAACTAGAACCAAACAATTTAATTAGCTTGGTAAGAGAACAAAAAACTAAAGTCCAAGAAGAAATTAAAGATTATAGTAAAAAACTTAAGTCTAATTCTAACATACATAATAAAATGGATGAGTTATTTAGAAATATGATGTCAGAAACCCAAGGACAGAAAGTAGTTGAAGCAATGTTAAAAGAAAAAGGGAAATTCACTGGAGTTAATGCAACTAATTATTTAGACACATTTGAAGACCTAACAAAACTACATGCTTTGCCTGTAACCAAATGGGTAACATTTTTAGTAAGACTTGCAATAGGTTCAGCCATTAGTGTAATAGAACCTCATAGTGCACTTGAGTGGGAAGAATTTAAAAAACAAATGCATAAAGAATTTTACCTAGAAGATTATAGTCAACACAGTAGGGAAGGGTTTATGAAGTGGCTTAGCACTCCTAAAACCCAAACATCCCTTACACACTTACATGGTGAATTTATGAAGAGATTTTCACAATTGCATGAGCAAGATAGGACTGCACTTACACTAGATATAGTTCTCTATTTTCTAAAAGTATTACCTACAGACATTAGAAGTGAAGTAGAAAGAAGACTAGAGGAACTTGGGAAAAGATATGGTTTAACAGAGGACTCGGGAGTTCTAAAACAAGTAGTAGAAGTAGTAGCACAAATGAAACAAAGGCAATCATTACTATATGATATGAATTTAAATTTTCCAACAGTAGGTCCAACTACTCAAAATCCTGAAATTAATATAAATTCTAGTTCAACTGAACAAGCATCAACATCTAAAATTCCTAGTGAGTTACAGTTTGAAATATTATTAAATAAATTAGATAATATGATGTAGATGCATATGAATATAACTAAGGAAGTGTCTACACTTCAAAACACAGTTCATTCTTTAACTAGTTAAGATAGGACAATTTTAGGACCTCAGCTTACTCATGCCCCACAAATAAATCCTATACCTATAGCACCTTTAATGAATCAACCAGTAGCTCAGAATAATGAACGAAGAGGCGCACCCATCCGACGATGTGTTTGGTGCGACTCTATAGAACATATGTCTTATGCCTGTGAATCTTTAAAAGAGGCAAAATAAAGAAAACTAGTAATTGATATTGATAAAAAACTATGTGATAACGGCACCCACCTCCCACTAGTTGTAAATTGGGGAAATGTTGGAATGCAAAAACTATATGAAAATATATCTGAAGCACAAAGAAGCTCATCTGGGGTTAGGTTAGAATGTGACGAAAGTGATCTAGATGATGAAACCTCAAATGAAACCAAAAATTATTCAATATAAGCATTAATAAAAGCTAGATAATAAAATCAACAAAACAACATGGAACTCACCTGTAAATCATTTCTCTATCTTCTCACATATTTCAAATGTGGAAGAAAAGAGAAAAAGGGATGAAACTCAAGATTTAGATGAAACTAATCAAAGAGTAACTAGAAAACAATTAAGAAAAGAACCTAAAAATGTACAATTTAATGAAAATACAAATGTTGATTCAAATGAGCAGAAAAGAAGAAATATAAGGGAGGGCAAATAACCCGAGACATCAAACAAACCTTTAGAATCAAATCCTAGTGAGTTAGATTCAAAGACTAATGAAGAAACAGATAAAAATGAGGGAAAAACAAAGAAACCTAAAAGAATTTCAAAAGCTATTTTAACTTCAGAATTAGAACAAAAAAATGACACAAAAGAAATACTATATGATATTGTTTTAAAAACTCAAGTGATTATATCACTTGAACAATTATTTACTATAGCTAAATTAGAATTTAAAGATAACTTTATTAAAATGATTAAAAGAAAAAGATTTCCATTAAATACTGATACTGAAATGCATGACAATGTAGATGTATCTCATATTTCTAAAGTTTCCTTTTCTTCTGACTCTAATGATGAGAAAGAAAGTGAAGGATACATTAATAAAAATTTCTTAGAACCAATTCTTCTAGATAATCTACAGGAAAAATCTGAAAGCAATTAGGAAAAGAGTTTTTGGGCCAAGCGAATACCTAAGATCAAAGTAAATTTAGGAGATAGGAAAAATTCATGTACAGCTTTAGCTTTACTAGATTCAGGTTCAGAAATTAAGATAATATCAAAAGAATTATATGATAAATTTAGATGGCCTATAGATAAACAACATGGGTGGATTATGAGAACAACAGACAATGGATGTGGTGTACTTCTAGGAGCTTGTGCAAGCATTCCAATTTCAATAGGTGGAATAAGTGAAACATTTCACTTTTTTATACAACATAATTGTTCTTATGAAATCATCTTAGGACAACCCTTCATTTGTGAAACACAAATGGAAACAAAAATAATGGAAGACGGCTCAGCATATGCTAGATTTAGGTCAAAAGATGATTTACAATCCTTACAAGTAATGACTATTAATCCAAACCATATTAGAAATAGAGAACAAATTAGAAAAACACCTATTCGATCACAAGAGAAGATGCACGAGTCATCTACCTCTTAGTGATTCTAGAACATACTTTGATCAGAATTTTTACTAGACACCATTGTTGAGCGGGACAATAGTGGTAACTGGTTTGAAATCTTGCAAAAATGTGTACATAAAATAGAAAATTTTTCTATTTATTTTACATCTTCAAAATTACAAATTTTAAATAGTAAAGATATTCCTAGGAAAATAATGAAAAAACATGAAAAATATTTTAAAGATAAAGGATATATGTCTATAAATAAAAATATTGAAAATATAATTGAGACTTCTTTTTCTTCTTCTTTATTTGAAGAAATTGATGAAACCTTAGATTATGAAAAATTATTATAAGTCATTCTTTTAAAATCATTAAATGAATATGATTTAATTTTAAAATTTGTTTCTGATTTTCATGAAGCTAAAATTAATACAAAGTATAAAACAGTTGATAAAAAAGTGAAACCTGTAGCCCAAGCTTTACCTGAAGGAAGTGACCAGAAAATAAAACAAGTAGCTGATGATCCCATCTTATGTGATATTTCAAAAATAGGTCATATTTTTACTGATGAAACTATTAAATTGATAAAAATAGGAAATGAAGATTCTTTTTTACTGCCTACTGAACGTGAATTGTTTTGTGAAATGATAAGAAAATATGGAAAAACTTTTTCTCTTTATCCTCATGAAATAGGATGTGTTGATCCTAGAATAGTATCTCCTATGATTATATTTACCGTAGCCCATATACCTTGGCATCTTTGCCCTATACCAGTTCCAAAAGCTCATTTAGCTGAGTTAATGAAACTGCTTAAGGAGAAGATGCATATGAAAATTTTAGAACCTTCCTCCGCACCTTATTCTAATAGATGGTTTACTGTTCCTAAAAAGAATGGTAAACTTAGATTTATCCAAGACTTACAACCCGTAAATAAAGATATAATTAGGAATGTGGGAACCGGCCCTATTGTAGGAGAATTTGCCGAAGCTTTTGCTCGACATTCTATCTATTCTATGGGTGATTTATATTCAGGATATGATCAGTTCTAGCTTGCTACTGAGAGTAGAGATATTACTACGATGAAGACTCCTTTAGGAGCTACAAATTCGATAGCGCATATGATGAACGCAATGAATATGGTTCTTCATGATTTTATTCCTAATGTGACCATGCCGTTTATAGATGATATTCCAATTAAAGGCTATGAAGAAAAAGAAAAAGATGAAGCATTAGATTCTTTAGAATGTAGGAAGTTTGTATCTAATCCTATTTTAAATTGTTTGAAAATACTTAAAAGAGTTGAAGAAGTAGGATCAACTTTTTCCATAGAAAAATTAGTTTTTGGAGTTAATGGAGTTTTAATTGTAGGACATTTATGTGGTTACTATGGTCGTAGGTCTTATCCTCCAAAAGTAGACGCTATAAATAAATTATCTGAAACTTGTAGGAACATTAATGAGGTTAGACGTTTCTTAGGAGCATGTGTATTTTGTGCTATTTGGATTCCGCATTATGCCCATGTAGCTAATCCATTGTATGATTTACTTAGGAAAAATAGAAAATTCAAATGAACTGAAACTCATGTTAAAGCAATGAAGAAATTAAAAAGTTTACTTTCTAATGCACCAGTTTTAAAACGTGTAAATTATTCAAATAATAAACCGATTATTTTAACTGTAGATACTAGTCCCATTGGAATAGCACTACAACATATGAGGGGCATACCGACGCTGCATATACCGACGATCATAGTTAGCGTCGGTATAGCCCTCGGAAAATCTCACTAAGAGATACCGACCGTATGGCCCGCAGCCGCCGGTATAAGCATCGGTATATGCGTCGGTATATGCGTCGGTATATGTGTCGGTATGAGCGTCGGTATAAGCGTCGGTAAATTACTGGCAAGTACCGACGCGTATACCGACGCGTATACCGACGTCTATACCGACGGCAAATTTTTAAACATACCATGAACCCGAGAGCAAAACTTCACATTTCTACGCGTGTTTGAGTATTGTTGGTCTACTGTTGAACTTGCGCGCGCGAACCTGCATTGTCTTGTGCACACACACACACACGGATCTCTCTCTCTACATACACACACTCTCTCTCGACTTCTCTCTCACATATTGGTAAGTGCTGCACGTACTGTTAGTTCTCTATGCTTTAGGGTTTCTAATTTCTCTTTTCGTTGATTTTGCAGAAGTTCGTTGGCATTGATTGTTTGGAATTGGACGAGAGACGACCTACATTACGCTTTGACGACAACGATTCAAAAAGAGATATACTTGTAAGTGATTCTTTTATTCGCTATTGATAGAGAGAGAGAGAGAGAGAGAGAGAGAGAGAGAGAGAGAGAGAGAGAGAGAGAGAGAGAGAGAGAGAGAGAGAGAGAGAGAGAGAGAGAGAGAGAAAGAAAGAGAGAGAGAAGAGAAAGAAAGATACACATTAATTTACACATGCATACATACATACATACATACATGTACACACATGCATGCTTACATACACACACCTATACACACATGCATGCTTACATACACACACCTATACACACATGCATGCTTACATACACACACACATATACACATATGCATGCATACACACACACACATAAATTTACACACATGCATACATACACACACATGCATACACACATACACACACACACATATATACACATATGCATACATACACATACACATACACACACACACATATACACACATACATACACACACACATATATACACACATATACACACATGCATGCATACATACACACATATATACCGGCATGCATGCATACACACATATATACACACATGCATACATACACACATATACACACATGCATCATGCATGTATACATACACACACATGTATACGCATGCATACACATACACACACATACACATACATGCATGCATACATACACACACATACACACACATGCACACACATGCATGCCTACATACACACACATACACATACACACACATGTATACACATGTATACATACACACACACACATGTACACATGCATACATACACACACATATATACACACATGCATACATACACACATATAATCCTACTTTTATTTTGAAGTTTTTGTTTTACATCAAATATATAAAAATAGGATTAGGGTTTTAGGGTTAAATATTTAAGATTAGAGTTTTAGGGTTTTAAATAGGATTAGGGTTTTAGGGTTAAATATTTAAGATTAGGGTTTTAGGGTTTTAGGTCTACATATTTAAGATTAAGGTTTTAGGGTTTAGTATTTTAGATTTAAGTCTAAGTCTTTCTGATTAGGATTTTAGGATTTTAATACGTAGATAGCATATATACACAAGCACACATATACATATAATACATACATACATGTAGATACACATGCATACAAAAATATACATATTTTAGATTTAAATCTTTAAGACTAGGGTTTTAGGGTTATAACACCTACATAAGATATATGCACACATACACATGCACATGTAATACATATATACATGTATATACACATGTATACAGAAATATACATATTTTAGGTCTACATATTTAAGATTAGGGTTTTAGGGTTTAGTATTTCAGATTTAAGTCTAAGTCTTTCTGATTAGGGTTTTAGGATTTTAATACGTAGATAGCATATATACACAAGCACACATATACATATAATACATACATACATGTAGATACATATGCATACAAAAATATACATATTTTAGATTTAAATCTTTAAGATTAGGGTTTTAGGTTTATAACACTTACATAAGATATATGCACACATACACATGCACATGTAATACATATATACATGTATATACACATGTATACAGAAATATACATATTTTAGGTCTACATATTTAAGATTAGGGTTTTAGGGTTTAGTATTTCAGATTGAAGTCTAAGTCTTTTTGATTAGGGTTTTACGATTTTAATACGTAGATTACATATATACACAAACACACATATACATATAATACATACATACATGTAGATACACATGCATACAAAAATATACATAGAATTTTAAGATTAGGGTTTTAATTAAATATATAAAATTAAATATATAAAAATAGGATTATGTAAGGAAAAAAATCTGAATATATAAATAAATATATATATAAAATAAGATAATTATATACATAAATAAATATTAAAAGAACTAGTGTTTTAAATAATTTAATTAAATATATATAATTAAATATATAAAATTAAATATATAAAAATAGGAAAAAAAATCTGAATATATAAATAAATATATATATAAAATAAGATAACTATATACATAAATAAATATAAAAAGAACTAGTGTTTTAAATAATTTAATTAAATATATATAATTAAGTATATAAAATTAAATATATATAAATAGGATTACGTAAGGAAAAAAAATCTGAATATATAAATAAATACGTAGATAACATATATACACAAGCACACATATATATGTAATACATACATACATGTAGATACACATGCATTAAAAAATATACATATTTTAGATTTAAATCTTTAAGATTAGGGTTTTAGGGTTATAACACCTACATAAGATATATGCACACATACACATGCACATGTAATACATATATACATGTATATACACATGTATATAGAAATATACATATTTTAGGTCTACATATTTAAGATTAGGATTTTAGGGTTTAGTATTTCATATTTAAGTCTAAGTCTTTCTGATTAGGGTTTTAGGATTTTAATACATAGATTACATATATACACAAACACACATATACATATAATACATACATACATGTAGATACACATGCATACAAAAATATACATATTTTAGATTTAAATATTTAAGATTAGGGTTTTAGGGTTATAACACTTACATAAGATATATGCACACATACACATGCACATGTAATACATATATACATGTATATACACATGTATACAGAAATATACATATTTTAGGTCTACATATTTAAGATTAGGGTTTTAGGGCTTAGTATTTCATATTTAAGTCTAAGTCTTTCTGATTAGGATTTTAGGATTTTAATACGTAGATTACATATATACACAAACACACATATACATATAATACATACATACATGTAGATACACATGCATACAAAAATATACATAGAATTTTAAGATTAGGGTTTTAATTAAATATATATAATTAAATATATAAAATTAAATATATAAAAATAGGATTATGGAAGGAAAAAAATCTGAAAATATAAATAAATATATATATAAAATAAGATAATTATATACATAAATAAATATAAAAATAATTAGTGTTTTAAATAATTTAATTAAATATATATAATTAAATATATAAGATTAAATATATAAAAATAGGATTACGTAAGGAAAAAAATCTGAATATATAAATAGATATATATATAAAATAAGATAATTATATACATAAATAAATAAAACAAGAACTAGTGTTTTAAATAATTTAATTAAATATTTATAATTAAATATATAAAATTAAAGATATAAAAATAGGATTACGTAAGAAAAAAAATCTGAATGTATAAATAAATATATATATAAAATAAGATAATTATATACATAAGTAAATATAGAAAGAACTAGTGTTTTAAATTATTTAATTAAATATATATAATTAAATATAATTAAGTAAAGAAAAAATTTGAATATATAAATAAATATATAAATACACAAACACACATACTTATATACCTATCTATATTCACATATATGTACATATACACATATATATACACATGCATACATATATATACATGTTTTAGTTCTAGGTCATTTGGATTAGGGTTTTAGGGTTTTAACACGTACATAACATATATACACACATACACATACACATATAATACATATATACATGTATATACACATGTGTATAGAAATATACATAATTTAGGTCCAGATCTTTAAAATAAGGGTTTTAGGGTTTAGGCATACATATAACTTAATTAAGAGAAAAAAATCTGAATAAATAAATATATATATATATATATAAAATAGGATCAATCAAGAAAAAATCCGAATATATAGATAAAATAGGATAGCTATATAGATTAGGGTTTTAAAACTAGGATTTTAAGTTTTTTTAGGTATTTAAGTATTTAGGTCTTTAAGAGTTAGATTTTTAGGTTTAATAAAAAAAGAAATGTTCTAAAATGTTCTAAAATGTCCATATTGTAGCAGATGGCTTCTTTGGATCCTGAAGAGAGCATGGCATGTCCTTGCACACAGTGCAAGTATCAAATTTATCAGAAACGACGGATTTGTACTGCACATGTTAGAGAGTATGGATCCTTTGATAGGAGTCGACTCGAAAACCTACGCTATCATTCGCATGGTCCCCCAGGTGAGCCGATGGATCCAAACCACATTGCACCGGTAACATCTCGTGGACAAAAGAGAGCAAAAAAGCACTTAGACGTAGAAGCAAGCACTAATAATATTACATAGAATGAACATATGGAAGAGATGCTTGAAGCTTTTTATGAGATGGACGAAGACCATGATGGTGAAGAAGGTGTCGACGAGAGTTTCATGGACACAACAGAAATTCCACGATCAGAAGTTGATGAAGAATATGAAAACATGCGAAGATTAGCTCGTTTACCACTTTACAATGGAGCAAAGATATCTGTACTACGTGCTTCACTCGCGATGCTCAATCTGCAATCCATTTATGGATGGTCAGATAGTAGTGTCACTGAATATTTCAGGTAAGTGGAGAACAAATTAGCTTTCATTGTTGTATCACAATAACTTCATTTACTAATATCATTTTAATTGCTTATTGAAGGCTTCTTAAAGATCAATTTTTGCGAGAGGGCAATGACATGCCTCCAACACGTGGAGATGCGAAAAAACTTTTATAGTCCATTGGAGTGGATTATACGAAAATTCATGCTTGTCCAAATGATTGCATTCTCTTTCGGAATGAGTATGAGCATCTCCACATATGTCCAAAGTGTGGAGCAAATAGATTTAGAGAAGACGTTATAGGCAAAGCAATCCCCGCAAAGGTTCTTTGCCACTTTCCTATCATTCCACGAATTAAGAACATGTTTAGATGCAAATCTATAGCTGAGTTAATGTCATGGCATACAAAGAGCAGGTCTACAGATAATGTAATGCGAGTGCCAGTTGACTCTGATGCTTGGAAGCACATAGATAGTAAGTGGCCAGAGTTTGCTAGTGAGCCTCGGTCCATACGTCTAGGCCTAGCTATGGATGGAGTGAATCCATTTGGATTACGCAGTTCTTCATGGAGCACATGGCCTGTATGTTTGGTCAATTATAATATCCCACCATGGTTGGCCACAAAGAAAGGTCATTTATTATTAGCTCTTATTGTACCAGGTAAGTATAAGGTAAAAAACATGGATGTATATCTTGCACCACTTGTAGAAGAACTGTGCATTTTATGGGATGGGATCACTGTGCGTGACATGTCTCAACCTATAAGAAGACAAGACGTGCGAGTGCAAGGCATACTTATGTGGACAATGCATGATTGGCCTGGTTATGGTGAATGTTCAGGTTTATCGATTTCGGGTTACCATGCTTGTCCTTTATGCGGACCACGACTCGAAGCAGGCTATTCCAAAGCACTACGTAAAACTGTCTATGAAGGACATCATAGATATTTGCCTGATGGGCATGTTTTACGTGAAGGACAAATTGGTCGACATGCGCAACACCAAATGAAAGATAGCGATTGGAAACAACTGTGGGATTCAGAAAATCCAATTGCTGGCATGAAACGGTTGTCCATTTTTCATGAACTCCCTTATTGGAGTGAGTTGGTGATCAATCATTTGGTAGACCCGATGCATATTTTCAAGAATGTGGGAGAGATGCTTTGGAAAACTTTGATCGGAAAGAAAGAAAGCAAAGCACAAAGGGACGACTTAGAAGAGCGAGGTCGTATGCGAGAGTTGTGGGCAATTACTAAGCCCAACAGAACAGTATCGTTACCAAGAGCTCCTTGGGTGCTTCGCAGGATGGAAGAGCAACAAGTGAAGAAAACAATTTCAGAGTTTCGTACACCTACTGGATGCATGAGATGTCTAAAGACTGCTTTCACACGAAATGACGATCTTGCAGGACTCAAGTCTCATGATTGGCACAAGTTTTTACAGTTTGTGCTCCCTGTAGCCCTAAAAGATTGTCTTTCAGAGGATGAACGAAAAACCATTTATAAAATTAGTTCTTTAGTACGGTGGATATCTTCTAAAGAGATAAATAGAGATAGCATAGAGAGTGCGAAACTCAATGCTATCGAGGCTGTTTGTATGGTAGAGAAATACTTTCCCACAAGTATTCTCACTATTCAACTTCATTTATTAGTTCATGTAGTAAATGAAGTTGCAATAGCAAGAACTGTCCATAGTCGATGGATGTTCTTCTTAGAGCGCTTTATGAAGACATTAAAAGGGTTTGTTCGACAGAGAGCACGTCCAGAGGGTAGCATGGCAGAGGGATGGCTTGTACAAGAATCTCTTGTATTCATTACTGAATTTCTACGTATATCGGATCCCGAAATTCCTCGCTTATGGAGCGATGATGAAGATTTTCATCTCGTAGGCGATGAACAACAAGGTAAAGGATTGCAAAGAAAAATGGATGTAGCTTTCAGAGAGAAGGCAATGAAGTTTTGCATAGTTAACTCTGAGCCTATGCAAAAGTGGTTAGAAAGGTATGAACTTGCCAAGGAAACTAACGCAAAGGAAAGAGCTCAGTTTCGAAGAAATCGTTCCACTGGATTTTTGCCTCTTCTAGAAAATCTTCGACCTCTCCCACCTTTTCCAACGAGCAGATGGCTAGATGCAGCGGTTTCACAAGCAAAGGCAACAGGTGAAGATATCTCTGAAGAAGAAGAAGAACTCGCAAAAGGATGTGATTGGGAGTATATTAAATACGGTGCACTATGGTCTCATGGACGACACTTTCGAATCGCACGAATCGATCAAAACCGGTCTACTTTTGATAGTGGAGTGATGGTGAATTTTCGGCAAAAAGGTAGAGCGAGTGCAAGAGATGATAATGCTCTAGAAGGCGAGTTAGATTATTGTGGTGTGATTCAAGACATCTTGAAACTATCTTTCAGAAAGTTTGATTACTTTGTTTTTGACGTGAAATGGTTCAAAGTAGTCACCTCTGAAAGAAACGCAACAGTGAGACGAGATAAGAGCGGTTTGCTTCAAGTCGACTCCACAAGATTATGGACAGATGAAAGGGATACATTTGTACTTCCCGAACACTGTGAGCAAGTTGTTTTTATACCAGATTCAAAAGATCCAGAGTGGCTATTTGTTTTACAAGTCGCTCCACGTAGTAGACAAATTTTTGAAAATGCAGATGTAGAAGAAAGTCCATCTCTAGTGGACTCAGAGATTCATTCGATAGTTGAGGAGGAAGAGATCATTGTTCTAGAAGAAGAGGTCATTGAAGAAGAGGTCATTGTTCGAGAAGACGAAGCAATAGACGATGATCAGGAGGAAACCAACATAGCAAGCGATTTAGAAGCCATCAATTTAGAGATAGATATTCTCGGTGCATCGGATCTTCAAGAGGATGCTAGAATAGAGGACTTTTGAATAAAAGACTTGTACGTACTAATTTTTGGTTTTTTTTTTGTTTATTCCCTATATTATTTTTCTTATCGCATGCTAATTATTTGAGTTCTTTTATTACAGAGCACGATGGGAGACAGTCCTCCAGCCACTCCACAGTCCATGACAGAGGAGTAGTTTTTGGAGTTCATCTCTCAGGTTCCTCCTGCTTATATGGCCGCTGCATCACAGTATTGGATCACTCGTGGTAGCACTCCTCCTGGCCTCACTCCTGGCGGCCTTACTCCTGTCGGCCTCACTCCCGATGGCCTCACTCCCACCGGTGTCACTCCCGCCGGTGTCACTCCTGCCGGTGTCACTCCTGAGGGTGGTGCTACTCCCATAGGAGGTATGTCTCCTAGCTTTGTGACTCCACCACGACCATCTTTGCAGCCATCTCCTACTAGATCTACTAGTAGACATGTGCGTTCGACACCTCAGCGCGATACAGGGTCTGGCCCGTCTCATAGATCGAGGTCACGCTCTAGAGCAGGAGGTTCTAGGAGTGGATCTACAGGTAGGTCTGGAGGCGGAGGAGGCGGTTGTTGTGGAGGCAGTGCGACGGACGTTGTGTCGTCCGCTTCTACTCCTAGGACGAGTACCTCAGATGTAGGTACGCCACATAGTACACGACGCAGTACACCACGTACACCTTGGGGTGCTCATGAACATGATGACTCCAAGGTGTATAGTATCCGAGATGGAGCTCCGGTGATGGATGCGGCTGGCAAAGCAATGCATGCACGCATACGATAGCTTTGCTCCATCCAGTTTGGACACTCCATCATGCGGAAATGGAGTGAACAGGATAAAGATCGGAAGAATTATATCACACAGGCGATTTACCAGGAGTTCCGACCAGCCGATGAACAGTCGATTGTCAGTTCAGAGTGGATTCTGCATACCGCACATGAGGTCATGTCGCATCGACGATCCGAGGCTCGTGATGCATTCAGAGAAGGTTTACCAAAGCCTGTGTGGTTAGATGCTTAGGAGTGGGACATGATTCGTGATGAGCAGCAGCAGACTCCTGATCGATATCGCCAGTAGTGAAATGCCGCAGCCACACGTCTAGACACGATTGGACCATCACATTTGGGTAGCCGCGGATATGACACGATGCATCATGAGTTTGTAAGTACCATTTCATTTATAGAATTTATTTGTGTTAAATTTCTCATATATATTTCTCTAATCTTTTTATATTTGTTTCAGGAGCTGGCAATGGGTCGTCCTCCAACACGATCGGAGGAGTCTTATGGATATAGTCATGGGTTGACTGCACTATTGCAGGACTTGGAGGGACACGGTGCGGTAGTTTCATGGGAGCGTTTGCGATGAGGTAATTAATTTATAAACTTGGTTTTTACTTGTTTGTAATTTTCATGTGAATTTATCTCATTCCATTATTGTTCTTTGTTGCAGGACTTTTGATATGGAACATTCTTTGCATGTGTATGGCAGTGGAAGACCAATATTTTGTATTTGATTTCCATATGGCAATACATTGTTTTGCCACATTTTGTAAAAGCGTCATATATGGCAGTGGTTTGCCACACTCTTGTACATGCTTCATTATTGAAATATATAACTTCTATTGTACATGGTTCATTGCTCATTCTGATTATCGATCTCTTTTGTGTACAATAATACTCTGTTTCATGAAATCATATTTTGGTTGTCATTAGAGTACACATCACATGTACTCGGTTTTTTTTGGGCAGAGTGTATTGTCTTTTGTTCAGCAACATCATGGTAATGTTGCTGTAGCAAAAGACAAAACATTCTGCCCAAAAAAAATTTTGCAGGTTTGGTCGTCGGTATAAGCGACGGTACTCCCAGCAGTGTCATCGGAATAACCGTCGGTACACCCAGGAGGCTATGCAGCAGAAACCAACTACCGACGCTTATACCGACACTTATATCGACACATATATCGATGCATATACCGACGCTTTTACCGACGTCTAGACCGATGCCTATACCGACTCTCTAGTACTGACGCGGAGACCGATCTCTACACCGGCGTCGCGGCAAATAAAGCAGCGTTCATTTTCCTCGGTAAAAACCTCGATATACCATCGATCTGTTGTAGTGTAGGATGGGTAATAGGACAAGATGATAGTGAGGGAAATAGATACACTATTAGATTCGGGGTTAAAATTTTACATGAAACTCAAAAAAATTATGCACAAATAGAACGTGAATTATGGGGTTTAGTTACTACGTTAAAGACTGATAAGGAGTATTTTATAGGAGCTAATGTAGTAATAGAAACAGATTGTTTACCATTAATAGGAATGATTACTAATTGTTCTTCTCCAGATATAGCAATGTTAAGATGGATATCTTATATTAAGTTTATTAATCTTGTTTTAAATCATATTTCTAGAAAAACTAACTCTGTTGCAGATATGCTTTCTAGGGCTAAGTTTGAAGATGATGACATGACTGAAACTGAATTAAATGTGATTAATTATGTTTGTGATATTTATGTATATGAAAAATTTAATGAAAATGAATATGAGGGAATTTGGTATGATATAGGATATTATCTTAGCACTTTGAAGCAATTACTTGTTTGGTCAGCTAATAGATTTAGAGACATTAGGAAACGTGCATTTAATTTCTTTCTAAAGGATGGTATTATCTGGCGTCATGCAAAAGGGAAAATTAGATATCCGCAATGAGTTTTAGGAAATAAAAATCTTCAAAATAGAGTTATGATAGATATGCATGAAACTCTTTGGGCAGGACATAAAGGCTTTTATGCAACTTATGATAAAATTAGAGAAGCTTATTGGTGGCCAGGTATGTATGTGAATATTCGTGACTTTGTAAGTTCTTGTACTACTTGTCAGGTACATTCGTCAGTTAAACATAGAGAACCTTTGCACCCTACCTATCCTCCTTGCATTCATTACAAGTGGGTAGTTGATTTAATGACCATGCCTAAAGGTTTAGATAGGATGAGGTATATAGTTTTAGGGAAGACTTGACTAATCATGTAGAGGGTAGAGCTCTTCGTACTAAAACTACTTATAACATATGTAAATTTTTGTTAGAAGAAGTTATTTCTAGATTTCGCTATGTAGAAAAGATAGTAGCAGATAGGGGTGAGCTAGATGCTCGTGAGGCTAGAGAATTCTTTGACCAACATGGGATTCTTCTATCTCTCACTACTGCTTATTATCCGGAGTCTAATGGTAAGATTCAACGGGATCATCCCTCTATTGTGAAGGCAATTTCTAAGGCCTGCAATGGTGATACAATGTAGTGGCCTAGATTTCTTCCTTTCACACTATGGGCAGACACGATGATGTATACTAGATCTATAAGATTTATGCCTGAATAACTAATATACTGTTAGAAGCCGATTTTTCCTATCCAGACTCGGATTATTTCATGGATGACACTTCCATGGAATAATGAGATGACTCGTGAAGATCTGATTTCTATTAGGATTATGCAGTTAAATCTAGGAAATAAAATGATTGAAGAAGCTGTACAGAAAGTTAGAGAATCATGACTTAAAAATAAAATCTATTTTGATAAAAAACATAGACTTAGACCTCGTACTATAGAAGTAGATGATTGGGTATTAGTTTATGATAGTACTTTTGATACACAACATGATGCTAGGAAGAAGTTAATTAAAAGATGGTTTGGTCCGTATGTAGTAGTAACTATATTTGATAATGGTACATTTAAACTTAGAGAATTTGATGGTTCTTTATTGAAAAATTTGATTGCAGGAAAAAGAGTTAAACTGTTCAAGAAGAGAAATAATGAAGAATATGAGATTGACGAGATTGATGTTGATGATGATGTTGATGAAGATGAAGATGATGATTAGAATATCTGTTTAAAATCAAGTGAAAAAGTTTTAATTAAAGAATCTTTTGATATTTTGTGTATATGCACTACATTACTCATTGAGTTAAAAGGATATGTTCAAATTTATTTAAAAAAATCAAGTAGAATTTAAGATGTTAAATATCTGATATATTTATGATTGAAGCATGAAAAACTTGTATTTTTATGAACTGAATCAGATAGTTAAATAAAAATTTTGGAATTGGAAGCTTGTGGAAGAAATGGTAGCCTTATTATGAATACATGTATATGCTAAAAATTTTCTCCATTAGTAAGTGGGATTTTTGTATCTTGCTATTTATTCCTTATGAGATCTGACCTCTAAATGAATTAAAAAATAAATAAAACTTCATACCCAATTAGCATATTTGTATGTGTTTGTAGTTGGTGCGCTATGTTGGGCTAGTAGGCGGGTGGAACAACCTTCGTCAAGTGATCAAGGCCATGAGCTGACGCTAGTTTTATCATAGGCCTAACCTTTATGTTGTCATGCGCCTGCATGGGTCGGTAGGCGGGTGGAGTTACTCTGGTCGGGTGGCCAGAGCCAGGAGCAGACGTCGATTTCATGTAGGGCTGACATAGTTTTGTTGTGTGCTATGCCGCATTGGCAGACAAGTGGAATAAACTTGGCCGGGTGGACAAGTCCAGGAGTCGCACCCAATTTCGGTATAGGTCGATTTTTTAAAAATAAAGAAAGAGCTGAGTTGGGATGAACTAATAAAGCAAGAGAAAAAAATGATATGAAGAAAAAAGAAATGAATGGAGAGTTAGACCATAGGAAATAAAAGTAGGAGGCATATAATTCTATTAACTGATGAAAAAGTTTTGGTATATGTTGTTTTGCCGGATAAGTTACTTATTCCAAGCAAGTTACATGAACAGAAGGACTATGACACTTATGTTTATTCCTATAAATGCTTGTTTAAATGTGGATTCAGAGATATAACATGATATTTATATGACTTATATCTACTTTTTTTTTATAGAAGATTTGTGCTAATCCTTTTAATTGCACAAAGTATGAATGCATGATAAAATAAAACTTTGAAAATTTAAAACTTATTTTCAAAAGAATTTGATATGTTCCACTTGAATCCACAGGTTGGCCCATCAGGACGATGTGCATGTTTAGTGTGGGCAGATGTCGAAAAGAATTTATTCCTCTTAAAATATTATTAAAAATTAAAAGATTAATTGATTGAAATAACTTTGAACAATTTATGAAAATTTTAACTAATGTTTGATTTTAAATTTTGCAGGACAAGAAGTTTGATGATTATTACCAAGATGAGAAGTATTTATCAAGGTGTTTTCAAATATAATTATGGGTATAGATTAAAAATCAAGGGTTAGTCAAGGATTTATCTAAGTTTTTAAAGTAAATTCAAGGGTATTTAAGGGTCAAATGTAGGTTTTGAGCATGTTTTATAGGGTTCAAGCTTAATTTCAAGGTTAATTAAGGGTTAATCAATAAATCTAAAAGGTTATGGAAGGGTAGATGATTAGCTTATGGGTTAGTTGGGGTTAAAAAACATGGTTTAAGGTTAGTTTAAGGATAAATATATGGTTAAAAAGGTTAATTAAGTAGGTTTTAGTCTTTAAATGATTTAATAAATAGGGTAAATGTATTAATTAAAACCTTAGCAAAATATTTTAATTTTAAATGATTAATTAAATATAAATTGATACTTTAACACTAAGGTTATGGATACATTTAAAATTATTGATGTGTTTAATTTAATTTCTTCTAAAGGGTTGTATTTATTCTAAAGTGATTAAATAAATAAAAGGAAATTGAAGGGGTGTATTTATTAAATTCTAAATGGATGGCCAAGAGAATATTTAATTTGAGTGGTTGATTGTATTTCTGGAAAATCAACTGGAGAAAAAATCCCAGGCCTTTTTTTTTAGTTGGAGTGATGTTGAGTGATGTGGAGAAAATGAAGGCTGCATGGTTTAGTTATCTTACGAAAAATGTGGGCTATGGTGGGCTACTCTCATCTATATAAAGAGGGGAGTCGTATTCACAAACTCATGTGATTTTTCAGGTACTCTATTTACTCTATGCTCTAGACTATAGTTATTTGTGCACTCATTTCCATGAGTGTCCTCTGACAGGAGGAGAGAGAAGTCCAACTCTCTTACTTTTGTCATTCATTCAATGCAAAACAATTTTTTTTGCTTTAAAAATCTGACAATGCAGAATCAAGAGGATGTTTTTTTTCTTTTTTATTTCCTCTTTACTCCCTTTATTTCTTTCTTTATTTCTTTTTCTTTTTTTTCCTCCTCCTTTCCCTTCTTTATTGCATCTTTCTCTCCCCTCTTTTTCTCCTTCTCTTCCCTCTCCTCTCTGTCGGTGGTGCAGCAGCGCTGCGCACGTAGCAAAGAGAGAGAGAGAGAGAGAGAGAGAGAGAGAGAGAGAGAGAGAGAGAGAGAGAGAGAGAGAGAGAGAGAGAGAGAGAGAGAGAGAGAGAGAGAGAGAGAGAGAGAGAGAGAGAGAGAGAAGAGAGAGAGAGAGAGAGAGAGAGAGAGAGAGAGAGAGAGAGAGAGAGAGAGAGAGAGAGAGAGAGAGAGAGAGAGAGAGAGAGAGAGAGAGAGAGAGAGAGAGAGAGAGAGAGAGAGAGAGAGAGAGAGAGAGAGAGAGAGAGAGAGAGAGAGAGAGAGAGAGAGAGAGAGAGAGAGAGAGAGAGAGAGAGAGAGAGAGAGAGAGAGAGAGAGAGAGAGAGAGAGAGAGAGAGAGAGAGAGAGAGAGAGAGAGAGAGAGAGAGAGAGAGAGAGAGAGAGAGAGAGAGAGAGAGAGAGAGAGAGAGAGAGAGAGAGAGAGAGAGAGAGAGAGAGAGAGAGAGAGAGAGAGAGAGAGAGAGAGAGAGAGAGATGGGATTTTTTTTTCTTTTTTGTTCTTTCTTTTTTATTTTTAGTTCTTTAAAAATTCTCTTTCCCACCTCCATGCAGCCAGTCGACAGCGTAAACGGCTGCAAACGAGAGAGAAAGAGAGTGAAAAGAGAGAGAGAGAGAGAGAGAAAGAGAGAGAGAGAGAGAGAGAGAGAGAGAGAGAGAGAGAGAGAGAGAGAGAGAGAGAGAGAGAGAGAGAGAGAGAGAGAGAGAGAGAGAGAGAGAGAGAGAGAAAGTGAGAGTTTTTTTAATTATTACTTCTTCTCTTTTCTTTTTTATTAAATATTTTAATTACTGTTTCTTTTTTTTAATTATTATGTTTATATATACATTTACTTTATTTATCTTTATTTTATAGTCTATATATATTAATTGTTTTATTATTATATTATGTTATATTTTCATGTTTTATGTTATATTTATGTTTAAATATTTTTATTAAATTTATACTAAAATGAAAATATGGAATGTAAATGTATAAAGGTATATGTATATGTATTTATGTATGAGAATGTATATGTATTTATGTATGTGTGCGTGAAAGTGTTTTATCTTAGCTTCATTATATTTTTTAATGTTATGATGACATGCATATGCATTGAGTATGTTTGTTTGAGATGAGACATGAATGGTATGTTGGTATGAAATGGAGGGTATGAAGGATGTATGTGTGTGTTTATTTATCGAAATTGTTTATATGTATATGATTTGAATTCTTAAACCTTTTTCATGAGTTTCAGGTTACCAAAAGGAGGGTCCATTTAGCCATTATCCCTTATCTTTCTCAAAGATTTCATTATTTTATCTAAACTTCTCCTTATCCATTCACTTATCATTTTCTTTTCTTACCCTTTAACCAAGCTTCTCCAACCATTTCTTGCTAACTTAATAGAAACTTATTAGAAATGCATTAGATTTAGTGAGTGCATGTATCCATGTAAGATGTTAGTGCATGTACCCATGTAAATGTTAGGCATGTTAGTGAATGTTAGGCATGATAGTAATTGTTAGGCATGATAGTGAATGTTAGGCATGTTAGTTAATGTATGCATATTAGATGTTAGGTAGTGCATGTTAGATGTTAGATGTTAGGTAGTGCATGTTAAATGTTAGAAGTTAGGTAGTGCATGTTAGATGTTAGGAAGAACATGAAAATGTTAGGTATGTTAATGAATGTTAGATGTATGTTAGTGCATGCATATGTTATTGCATGTTAGGTGTTAGTAAATGTATGCATAGTTAATGCATGTATATTAGATATTAGTGCTTGCATGCATGTGTGTATGTTAGTGCATGCATGTGCATATATGTATGTTAGTGTATGCATGTTATGCATGCATGTGTGCTAAGGCATGTGCATGTATGCATGTGTTTATGTTAGTGGATGTTATGTATGCATGTGCATGTATGCATGTGAGTTATGTTAGTGCATGTTATGTACATGTTCATTTATGCATGTGCATGTATGCATGTTCATTTATGTTAGTGCATGTATGTTATGTATGCATGTTCAGTTATGCATGTGCATGTATGCATGTGAGTTGTGTTAGTGCATGTTATGCATGCATGTTCATTTATGCATGTGCAGGTATGGATGTGAGTTATGTTAGTGCATGTATGTTCATGCATGTGTGATAATGCATGTGATTTATGTATGCATGTTATGTATATATGTATGTTAATATATGCATGTTAGTATGCATGTGATGTATGTTAGGATATGTAATATGTATGAATATGTATAAGTGATTGAAGCTATGTATATATATGAATTATAAGATGACGCTTAAAGTAATGAATGAATGAAATATTTTACTATAATGTGTATATTAAAATAAATGTATGTACTTATGATATTTATGTATTAGAAAAGTTAATTATCTTATTAAACTAAGTTTTTTAAATATGTTAAGATTTAAATGAGTGTTTAATCTTTTATAAAAGCATACTTATATTTCTCATGATATTTTTCAGATGATATGCAACCCTGTTGAAGATGAACTGAAGAATTGAAGTGTGGAAAAGAATTTACTTAGCTAAAATCTATTGTTTAGTTTGTATAGGATATCATTTTTATGAACAGTATCTTATAGCTTTTTGTATAGGAAATCTTTCATTTAGACAGTTTATATAATATTAATCTATTTGCATTTCATCTTTTATGTCTAAAGAAGATTCATCTAGAAATACTTTTTTACCTCCATCTACATTTGAAATACTATTTCCTAGTCCAGTTGAAATTAATGATAATCAAAATACAAAAATTGAAGAACTAGTTAAAGATAAAATTGTAGAAGCAACTTTGCATTCAAGGGAGTTTGATCGTAGTTTATCTAGAACATTACCATTAATTTCCATTGTTCCACCAAGTACTGAAAATAGTGAAAAACTTTTTCCTCCATCCATAGCTAGAAACACTGATAATTCTCAATTAGATTTAAACGTAACAAAAATCATTAAAGATAAAGTAGTTAGTGAGGAAATAATCCTACCATCCTATATAGACGCATTCCAAAGATATAGACATGCTTTGCCCTACGGACCTTAGGAAAAAAAAACTTGTTCTTCATAGTCACCC
The DNA here is from genome assembly GCA_020310875.1 of Ceratopteris richardii. Classification (NCBI taxonomy): domain Eukaryota; kingdom Viridiplantae; phylum Streptophyta; class Polypodiopsida; order Polypodiales; family Pteridaceae; genus Ceratopteris; species Ceratopteris richardii. The sequence continues at coordinate 79,353,422 of CM035422.1, forward strand.
TGTGTGCACCGTTAGCGAGACGATTGAATTGATCCACGAGTCATCACGAATCGCTCCCACACCGGTTTGTTACCATACCATGCTTCACATGATCTCGATGCTTGTACACTTGAGGTGGGTCACCTATTCATGTTGTAGATGGTTGTACTTTTTGGATCTTCCCAATAGCAATCAAGCACATTCATTTTGTTCAACATCGATGTTGGCACTTCATCTATGTGCTTGATTTTCCTCTTTGCAACCCCATTTTGTTGGGGTGTATACCTCCATGTTAGTTTCCTTTTGATCCATTATGAATTTCAAATTTAGTAGAATCCTTGATGGATTATTCTCCTGCTCCATCGGATCTAAGAATCTTTTTATACCTTCCCATCTCTTTTTTACCAAGTGCTTGGAAAACTCTAAAGTGACTAAATATTTCATTCTTGCACATTGTACAATATAACCATGTCATTATTGTATTATCATCAATGAAGATAGGAAAATACCTATTCTCTCCCATTGAGGGGTCCATGTTTGGTCTCCATATGTTGGAGTGAATGGGATCCAAAAGCAATTTTGTTTTTCCGTTGTGTATTCTTCAAGAATGGAAGCCTTGCTTTCCTCCCCAATTCACATACTTCACAAAAAAATTGCATACTTTGAGAATGAAAATTTTGAAGAGTAGTTACCACACCTCTCCTTTGCATATCCTTCAAGTGTTGAAGGTTTATGTGGTTGATCCTCTTGTGTGTGATGACAAGCCTTTTTTTTGTTATTTCCTTTTGCAATGGGCTTGTAGCCTCATCGTGGAGCTTCCAAAAATTATCCCTTGTTCTAGAAATTGGATAGATACCCTCTTTCAACCATCAATTCAGTTCATACTAGACTGTTCATGATTGTAGGCACATGCAACACATCTTTGAGACACTTTGCATTTTAATTTTCATTGAAAGGAATATCACCTATGTGTATAATCCTAGGCTTCATGTCATCCCCTCTTTCTACATTCCCTTATATGCTTGTTTCATGCAAACTGAAAAATATTTCCCTATCACACCTCATGTGATTGAGCATCCACTTTTGATGTACCATATGGTGTATATGATGTTCGAGTTTGAGGTCTATGGAAGCATAGAAACAACAAAAGGAAGAAGAAGAATCTTAGAGCACAACACACAATACTAAATGTATTACCAAGAGAATATACAAAGATAAGTTCCCTGTTAGGGTTATAGGAATATATACAAGCTAGGGGAAAACCTCCTAAGGAGGGATAGAAGTGCTCGAGTGGTCCTAGTGTGTTAACACTTATCACTCCCAAAATATATCAACAAATCCCCCTTGGGAGTGATGCAGTGAACAAGGAGCTGGCGCTCTTGTATAAGGAAGTGCCAAGCTATGTGAATCAATCCACAAAAGGTAGTAAGCCCAAATCTTTGTGGAAAGCTTCAAACTTCTCCCTAGGTTGAACATTTGTGAAAAGGTCTACAATGTTCTCCTCTATGGGCACACATGTCAAACTGATATGTATAATAGATAACATCTCCCTAACATAATGATAGTGCACCTCAATGTGCTTAGTGCGAGCATCGAACACAGGGTTCCTCCGAACAACCAATGTGCTTTGACTATCAGTAAAGATGATGCTGGCTGAAGATTGACCAACAATCAAATCATCCATAAGGCATTTGAGCCACACACGCTCAACATTCACTATGCAAGCTGGCCTACACTACTAGAAGTGGCTACAATAGGGTGCTTCTTGCTCAACCAAGATATGCATGAGCTATCAAGCATGAAGCAAAAACCACTCATGCACACACGTTTCATAGAAATGAGTCCAATGAGAGTGCATAAACTTGCTCATATGTGAGATAACAAATTAAACATTTGGTCACATAATGCATAAGAAAATCAAGCATCCAATAGTCGGTTGATAGAGAACAACATCAAATGCATCTCAAACATCATGAAGACTCAATTTTAAACATCTCTCCATAGGAGTGGCAATAGGTTTGCAATCTTCAAGGCCAAAATTCTACAATAATGTGTCAATATACTTTTTCCACACAAAGTTATTCCACCATCAACTGGCATAAACTGAATGCTCAAGTAATGACACAAATGCCCCAAGCTTGACACCACAAATGAGACATGCAAATCAACCTCATAATCAACAATATGCTTCTCATTAGGACGAGTGAGTAGCATGTCATCAATATAGACAAAAATGATGAGAAGCACATCATTTGCATGCATGTATCTTTTCGTACCAAGCACATGGTTCTTGCTTCAATCCATATAATGCATTTTTCAACCTGCACACTTTGTTTTCATGCTTTTTCTGCACAAAATCATGAGGCTGAAAACATACACTTCTTCATGCAATTCACCATTCAAAAATGAAGTTTTAAGGTCCAACTAATGTACATTCCTCCCAAGCTGAGCTACAAATGCACACATTCTATGAACAATATGTTGGAGCAAATGCCAAGCCTTCACACTTGGCTAGGCATTGGAAGCTATGTGCATTTTTTTGAGGAACTGAACCATTGATTATAGTTTTTTACCATTAAACTTTTGTAAAAGTCATTTGACTTGAGGAAATATTGTAAGTCCACTAAACTCACCAAGTTAGGAGAGATAAAGCTACAAATTCATGTTGGTGGAATGACTCTTAACTTGAAGGAGAAATTTTAGGTAAAGCCAAGTTTGAATTTGAATTCAAACTTGGAGGCAAAGCATCTATAAAAGGAGATTGTAAACATGTGGCATAAGGCCCCCATTTTACTGAGCTTATTGTCGATCACTTGGTGTAATTGAGAGGCTTACACCATAGCCTACTCCTATCACCATAATTGGGCATCATATTCATGCCAATGATCATGTACACCATTTTCATATAATATATTATATCATTGATCATCTCTATTGGTCTCTCTATCATTGTCACTCAGAACAGTGTACTTGTCTTGCTCATATCTGAGTGATCCCTTCATCCTTTTCAATGTTCTATAGCTCACTGAAACAAGCTCAAAGTCTACTAAAAGATTTCAAAGGTTGAATGAGTTTCATTCAGCCAATTTGGAGAAAAGTGCCTCAAAGTGGTCATAAGTCGTTCTCTGTAGAGTTCCTAAAAAGTCAAGCGTAAGCTTGTACTTGCTAAAGACATTGCTTAGAGTATAGTCTATGATTTTAAGTGATTCCACTTGTAATCATTAGCTCTCTAAGCAAGTTACATACCCTCATAAGGAATGTTTCTAATTGCTATTGTACTACGACTATTGAGCATAACATCTAGTAGGTGTCAAGACAAAAATAACAACATTTGGTTCACTGCTAGTTGCAAACTTATCTGTTTTGATCAAAGTGTTTGAAGCATCATCTCCAAAGCATATAGGAACTTATTTAGTGTCATTGGAAAGCTAAAGGGGCCTATAACTCAACTATGAAGTAACGTAGGTATGGTACAAAGCAGGGATTAGCACTACAAACTCATTTCTTGAGGTGTCCATCCATCTTTCCCAACAGTGGTATGAGAGCAATTTGAGGTAAAATGGGAGATGTGTTCCCTTCTTTTGTTGATAAATTGGATTGGAAAAATTACCAAGCATGGTCCTTCAGGATGAATAAATACTTACAAGGAAGGAGTCTCTATGGATACATATCAAAAGATGAGGAGATGCCCATTTTCAGAAGCAAAAGACAACCTACAAGAGAAGAGCTTGAAAGACTCAACTCATGGTGTGCCAAAGATGCATTAGCAAGGTCATAGTTACGTAACTCTATTTTTGACTTCCTTCTTCCACACACTAGGAATTGTAAAACATCCCAAGAGTCTTGGGATACATTTTCTTCATACTTTTCTTCCAATACAGGAGATAGGAAGAACCAATTGTGGATTGAGTTTACCACTCAAAGGAAGCAATCCAAGCAAAGTGTTTCAGATTATGTGACCAAATTCAAGGATGTGGTTGACCTATTGGCAAGCATAGGAGAAGAGATTGAATAGGAGAAGATTGTGAGACAAGTGATCAATGGCATCAACGTATATGACAAATGGGAAAGCTTCACAACTACCATGGACCTATACATGGATATGAGGATTCTAGATCTTACCACACTCATGGGGCAACTCTTTACCCATGAAGCCAAGCTCAAAACAAATGGAGATTGATCAAGAGGTAATAACTCTTCTGCCCTATACACAAATAAAGGGAAGATTAAAGACAAATCAAGTAAAGACTACAACAATTACATAGAGGATCAAAAGGATTCTCTTCTGATTATGAACATGAATTCAAAGCAAGGTATGAATGATGACCATCTCTTCTACATTGACTCAGGATGTTCAAACCATGTGGTAGGCAGTGTATCTCTTCTCTCTAACCTTGAGGAACCTAACAAAAAGCACCAAGTACAAATACGTGATGACACCAAGCATTCAACGGTCAAGGTAGGAAATGTTAAAACCTCTGATGGGAATAGAAATATGTTGAGCAGGGTTCTATATATACCTACAATCACAAAGTGCTTGATGAGTGTTGGATAGATTGTGGAAAAGGGTTTGTAGGTTATGTTCAACAAATATGGAGCATTTTTGGAGGATCCCCAACATGGATTCAAGAGAATTTCCAAAGGAGAAAAGAAATGTAGACTATTTGCATTTGAACTTGAAGATACAAGGAATATTGCACTTTACAAGGATCAAACATTGTGAAAGCTTAAGATTTGGCATAAAAGATTAGGGCATATTGGTGAGAGAACTTTAAAACAAATATGTAGAGATCAATGTGTGCTTGGGATACCTAATGTATCCAAGCAACACATGATCAATAAATGTGCTACATGTAAGTTTGGTAAATCTCACATGTTACCCTTCTCAAAGAAAGGCTACATGCATGAGGATTACTTAGAGCTTGTCCACAAAGATGTGTGGGAACCAAGCAAGGATCCTTCTATTTTAGGCTCAAGGTTTTATGTATCTTTCATTGATGATTTCAGTGGGTGGACTATCTTGTATTTTATGAAGCACAAAGATGGTGTTTAGTTGCTTTAAGAAGTATCTTGCACTTGTGGAAAACCAAACAGGAAGAAGCCTAAAGAGACTAAGGTCAGATGGAGGAGGTGAGTACTTCTCCAATGAATTTGATGCATTCTTGCAGGATAGAGGAATCAAAAGAGAAATTACAACAAGGTATACCCCTGAGAAAAATGGGGTGGCAGAAAGGAGAAATAGGTTGATTATTGAAACAACTAGGGAAATGCTAAATGAAAAAAAAAAAACCAAATTATTTGTGGGCAAAGAGTGTATCTATTGCCACTTATCTCATTAACAGGTTTTCATCCAAGTCATTTGATGGGATGACCCCATATGAAGCATGACATGGTAGGAGGCCATCACTTGATCATTGCAGGATCTTTGTATGTGTTGCTGATGTGCATATCCCATCTCATATCAGAGGTAAGCTAGACCCTAAGGCACTGAAGTGCATCTTCATAGGATATGATTTAAATCAGAAAGGATATAGGTTCTATAATCCATCCAACAAGGGATTTATGGTGAGTAGAGATGTGTTTGATGAGAGTGATTCTTGGTTTGAAAGTGAATGGAGGAAAATTAAATTGCCATAGGACTTGGAAGAGGAGTTTCCAAGTCTCACCAAGGTTGAACCAAACCAGATTGAAAACATTAAATCAAGTGATGAGGACATCATCAACCTAGAAGAATTTAAAGCATGGAAATCAAAGGGCAAGGTCAAGGTGAAGAAGTTGGAGGACATACATGAATCATCCAACCAAGCAACTAGAAGATCACAATGGGAGAGCAAGAAGCCAATCAAATATGGGTATGACACTTCTTTAGTTACTAAGCATTCCATTTATCTTGCTAAATATTTACCACTTGAAGAGCCCTCATCATATGAAGAGGCAAAGACCAAGGCAGAATGGAAGGCAGCTATGAATGAAGAAATAGAAGCACTCAAGGAGAATGATACTTGGGAGCTAGTTTCAAAGAAGGAACCTATGAAGGTAACTAGTTCTAGATGGATTTACAAAGTTAAGAGAAACTCAGATGGATCCATAAATAGGTATAAAGCTAGACTTGTGCCTAAGGGTTTTGCACAAACCCAAGGAATTGATTATGGCAAGACTTTCTCACTTGTGGCCAAAATGCCAACCATCAGGGTATTGGTAAGTGTGGTTGCATCAAGGAATTGGAATATGTACCAATTGGATGTAAAAAATACTTTTCTTAATGGGTGGATTTCAAAGCAAGTTTACATGGCTCAACCTCTTGGTTATGAGGATCCAACCAAGGTAAATTATGTATGAAAATTAAACAAAGCTTTGTATGGATTGAAGCAGGTACCTAGGGCATGGAACCATAGGTTGACCACATACCTTCAAGATCAAGGATTCATCATAAGCAAAGCAGATACTTATCTGTTTGTCATGAGAAGTAATTTAGAGATGATATACCTATGTGTGTATGTTGATGATATTATACTTATAGGTAATGATGCCAATGGTATCAAACACATCAAGAATCAAATGATGGAGGAGTTCAAAATCAGTGATCTAGGATCATTAAAGTATCTTTCTTGGACTTGAATTAGTGTATACAAATTCTGGAATTTATATTACTCAAAGAAAGTATGTGCAAGAAATGTTGAAGAAGTTCCACTTGGAGAACGCCAAAGTAGCTAACATTCCTATGGAGGTAAACCAAAAGTTAAGTGCTCATGAAGGTGATTTTCTTGAAGACATTACAGGATATCAAAGCATTGTAGGTAGCCTAAACTATGCTACATTGCCAAGGATTGATCTTGCTTATGGAGTAAGTGTCTTAAGTCAATTTATGCACAAATCTAAAGCACCTCACTTGGAAACTACCAAGAGGATTTTGAAGTATCTTAAGGGTACTCAAAATCAAGGTTTATACTTTCCATATACTTCATATTTGGACATCAAGATATACTTAGATGTAGATTGGGTAGGTTGTAAGGATGACAGGAGGAGTACCTCATGTTATCTTTCATTTGTAGGTGATAAGCCCAATTCATGATCTTCCAAGAAACAACCTACTGTTGCTTTATCTTCAATAGAAGGTGAATACAGAGGATTAGCCAATGCTACTCAAGAAGCCATATGGATCAGATTGCTATACGCAAACTTGGGATTACATTCTAACTCACCAATAATTTTTTGTGACAATACTAGTTCTTTACATCTTGCAGCAAATCCTATCTATCATGCTAGGACCAAGCATATAGAGTTTCACTACCACTATGTGAGAGAGAAGCTATTGAGCAAGGAAATTAAATTTGCATATGTATCAAATAATATGCAATGTGCAGACTTATTGACCAAAGCACTTGATGGTACTAGACTTTGTAGGTTTAACGCTATGATTGGATTGCACGACATTCAAGAGGATTGATGAAGAAGACCAAGCGAAGATGTTTGGCTTGAGGGGGAGCTCTTGGAGCAAATGCAAAGCCTTCACACTTGACTAGGTATTGGAAGCTATGTGCATTTGTTTGAAGAACCACATGAACCATTGCTTATGGTCTTTTACCATTAAACTTTTGTAAAACTCATTTGACTTGAGGGAATATTGTAAGTCCACTAAACTCATGGAGTTAGGAGAGATAAAGCTATAAATTCATTTTGGTGGAATAACTCCTTACTTGAAGAAGAACTTTTAGGTAAAGCCAAGTTTGAATTTGAATTTAAACTTGGAGGCATTATTTATAAAAGGAGATTGTAAACTGGCAACTTAAGGCCCCCATTTTATTGTGCTTTTGTTGATCACTTGATGTAATTGAGAGGCTTACACTATAGCCTACTCCTATCACCATCACCAGGAATCATATTCATGCCAGTCATCATGTACAACATTGTCATATAATACATTATATCATTGATCATCTCTAATGATCTCTCTATCATTTTCACTCAGAATAGTGTACTTGACTTGCTCATATCGCAGTGATCCCTTCATGATTTTCAATGTTCTATAGCTCATTGGAACTCTACTACAAGCTATCAAAGTTTGAAGAAGGTTAATTTAGCCAATTGGGAGAAAATCACCTTGAAGTGGTCACTCATCATTCTCTACAGAGTTCCTAAAAAGTCAGGGGTAAGCTTCTACTTGCTAAAGACATTTCTTAGAGTATGGTCTATCATTTGAATTGATTCTACTTGGAACCATTAACTATCTAAGTGAATTCGATACCCTTAGAAGGAATCGTTCTAATTGCTACTATACTCTGAGTATTGATAATCTAGCAAGTGTCAAGACCAAACTAGCAACTTTTTGGTTCATAACTAGTTGCAAACTTATCTGTTTTGATCAAATTTTTTGAAGCATCATCTCCAAAGCACATAGGCACTTATTTAGTGTCATTAGAAAGTTAAAGGGGCCTAAAACTCAACTCTGAAGTAACATAGGGCTAGTACAAAGCAGGGATTAGCAGTACCAACTCATTTCTTGAGATGTCCATCCATCCTTCCCAACACAATAGTGATTCGGCATGTAGGTGCTAGGATCTCATCAAATACACTACCTCTTTCTTGAGCATAACCCTTTGCAATAAGCCTAGACTTATACCTCTCAACTGTTCCATCAGGCTTATACTTCAAATTGTATACATATTGAGTGCCAATGAACTTCTTTCTAGGAAGAAACCCACATAAAGACTAGGTACCATTTTTCACAAGAGCATCATATTCTGATTGGATAGCACCCATCCAATTTTTTGAATTTTATGATTCATGAAATGAAATAGACTCATTCTCATCAAAGAGACTAGAGTCAATCATAGCATAGCAATCTGACGCAAAAGAAGCAATGTGAGATCCTAAACGAGTACAATATGATAGAACTTCATCTAATTTGCTATCTTGTACATCAACCATTTAGGCATAGTTTTTGCCTCCTCTATATCAATTCTCTCATCAAAAAGTGCATCATGTAAGTTCTGCATCAGAAATCGAATGATCTCCATCATCACATGACACCTATAAAAGGTGAGAAATTGCTCCATTTGGACTAAAACTAGACTATCCACTTATAAAAAGGGTTAGCAAATTTTTGTACATATCTTTGGAGCTAAATGATGTCTCCTAATACATGAAAGTAATGGCTGAATTGCATCTTCCACAAAAACAACATAAGAGGTTATAATACATGAAAGTAATGGCTGAATTGCATCTTCCACAAAAACAACATAAGAGGTTACCAAAATGCACTTAATATGTGGATGATGTTGAGATATCAAGCTCAACATGTGATGATCCAAGATGAAACATATCAGTTTTTTGTTTCTCTGACACGTATAGATGTCATGCTGATATATGTCATGGATACTTCATTGAGCTTTATTAGATTTATCTACCGAGAGTGATGGCACATTTGTTTCTTGCCAGCTCATTGTTAGCCCACAATTTGGTTGGTTTTGATGCACTAATGTGGTTCTATTTGGCAGGAAAATACGCTTGATTTCAGGTACTTGAGGCATGAGTTTGATAATTGAAGAGTAGCATGTGGAGATATTGATTGCAGGGTATGTGCAACAAAGCCAAAACAAGGAGGCCATCAGGTGTTTTGAGGAGATGCAGAGTGATAGACTCTCACCAGATGAAGTGACCTTTGTGTGTATACATCATGGGCAAAGAAATACATCATGAAATAGTCAGGCAGGGTCTACTTGGAACAAACATCGAAATTGACATTGCTGTGGTGAACATGTATTCCAAATGTGGAAGATTAGAAATAGCGCAAGAAGTACTAGATGATCTTGTCAAGGATGCTGTGGTTTGGTCTACACTTGTTGCAAGGTATGTGCAATGGATAAAGCTGATGCAGCGTTGAATTGTTTTGATCTCATGGAGCAGAAAGGCCTTTCTCCAGATGGGATGACCTTCATTCATATCTTGAAAGCATGTGGATGCTTGAGAATAGTGGAAAAGGGCATCCAAATTCATGGTGAAGTTGTCAGGCAAGGGTTGCTTGACAAAAACGTTGCACTTTGCACTACATTAATAGATATGTATACAAAATGTGGTGTACTTTTAAGAGCAAAAGATGTTCTTGATGAACTCCCTGTTTCATGTGTAACTGCTTGGTCTGCATTGATTGGAGGATATGCTGAACAAGGGCAGTGCCAGGATGCTTTGACTTGCTTTGATCAGATGCACAGTAAGGGTCTAATGCCTGATGCGATCACTTTTTCTTGTCTGCTTAATGCATGCAGTCATTCAGGCCGACTAGATGAGGGTCAAATTTGTTTCCAAATTATGCGCATGAAATATGGTATCGAGCCAAGCGTAGAGCATTACACTTGCATGGTTGATCTTTATGGTCGCGCGGGCCATTTTGACAAGGCAATAGCGGTGATTGAAAGGATGCCTCATCTGATCACTTATTTGTGTGGTCTGCCTGATTTGGGGGTTTTTTTTTATCTCTTGCGGCAGCAATCGCGCGCGTTTGGGAGGATAAGGGAGACGAACGCGTCGATTGAAAAAAAGCATTACCTTGTGGCGCTTGCTGGAAGGCACGGATCGGGGAAGGAGAAAAAGGGGAGAGAGCTGAAGAAGCGTGGGGGATGTGTGCAAACTTGCCGGGGGTCATTCTTCTTCTTCGCTTTTTCGTGAGATAACGGGGGGAAAACAGATAGAAGCTGTGAGGAATCGGGGATGGTAGAACCGCAGGGGATTGGTTGGTATCTGTAGTGAGTGTCAAGCTCGACTCATGCTCGAATTCTCTCAGCTCGTCATGACTGGCAGCTGTGTTCTCCTGCTGCGAAGTCGAGAAGTGTGCACATGAAGGGGAGTTCTTAACGTCTGGGGGAACGGAGGCCTTCAGATCCGAGGTCAAGATTCAACTGAAGGAGGGGATTTTCTGTCCTTTTTCTGCAGAAGGAGAGGCCTTATCACAAGAAAAGATGTAAGGTGGCTACTGTATACTGAGGATATACTACCTTGACACTTGCATTAGATCAGAATACATGCTGCCTTTTTCATAAAGAAATTGTAGTGGCTTTCGGTAGACTTCACTCAGACAAGACTCAAGCTAGGGCTCAATGATTTGGTCGCAATCTTGAGAATCAGAATAGAGGAAAGAAATCAGGCTGAACATTAAGGCAACAGCACAAGAAGGAGTTTCGTAGGAGATCATCATCCACATGCAGAGAGAGTGGGAAAAAAAAAGAACCAAAGAAGAGCACAATAGGATCTGTATCCCACCGAGCGAAACCAAAGAAGGTACACCAATCCTCAGCTTTTAAGCCTGTGACAAGGAACTTCACAACGGTCAAGGATGCTGCTCGATAGGAGATTTTACAAACAATGAAAGGGCATACAGAGAATCTAAACGTCTTTACATGGAGTGTCTAAGTACATGCGTTGTAGATGATATCTGGAAACAAGAATATTCTTTCCTTGATGATGATGGCCAGGTCTGCCTCGACTATACTGGTTATGATCTCTCTTTAAAAGTTAGGAGACAGGGGATAATATGCCCTCATCTTTTGGGCTTTCTTACATATAATCAATGAATTTGCACACTCATGCTCTCTACAGCAATACGAAGGAGGGGACGATGTCTATTATTGTATAGGAAGGAAATCAACACGATTGTGAAATGCGGATGTTGAAGTTCAAAAGAAAATGAATCGTTCAAGCTTTTGTATGTGAAAGATTTTGCGCATGTACAGGCTCCTGAGAAAGTGCAGAAGATAGAAACTGGGGTAGAGGCACAATGGTTGTACGCGATCCTCATACTTATATGCTCTGACGAATTGATGCTGACAATAAGTTCCTTGAAATTTCTGCTTAACATTACTTGCCTTACTCATCATTCCATTCGGATGGAAATTATGTTTTGATGTGGTCAATATATAAAAAGCACGGTAGCTAAAATTTTGCTGAAGCTTGAAAATAGCCAATAGATTGGGAAGCACAAGGCCATTTACTCTAATGAGGGAGCCAACACAGAACACGCCCACAAAGTCAGATTTTTGGTTTTCGAGTCTCAGAAGTATGAGAGTTTATGGATGACAGAAGCGCTTTGATCTATTGATGGAGTATATAAAGCCATGTTGTGCGAAAGAAAGGGCAGTCGTTCTACTTTATATGAAAGAATTAATTGGTTTATGAGCATCAAAGTTCTTCGGGTATTGATGCTCTCACGACATACAAAGGTACAGATCCGTTCAAAATACAAAAAAAAAAAAAATCTGAAAAACTATAGATGATATTAACTTTATACCTGTCTGCATTTCTGTGTTGAATCCTCTATCTTTGATGTACTAAGTTCAACAATGCTTGGTGAATTGTATTAAGTTCTCTTTATAAACGGATGAGGTTTGGATGTAAAAATTTAGTGAATAGGCCATAAGATTGAGAAAGACCTGAGAGGTACACGTGTTATGATGTATGTGCCTCTTGTGTATGAGAAGAAGAAGAATAAGAGTTTGAGACGGTTATGCATCTATCTAGTATGTATGCACTGTGTAGAACATTGTATGTGTGCTTGAGTATATGTATGTGTATGTATGATTGACTGTGGATGTGCATGTGGTGTATATGGCTGCTTTAAACACTACGTGAGAGACTTTGAGAAATGTGATGGCTGATGTGCACATCTAAGGGAGAGAGAGAGAGAGAGGAAAAGGGAAAGTGCAAGAGAGTGAGTGAGAGGGGCAGAAGGTGTGTGTGTACATGTGTGTGTGTGATAATGAGGGAAAGAAAGGGAAAACCAGTGTATGTGGCACGGTAAATCGAAGTATATGTGAGTAAGAGTGTGTGGGGGTATGCGTGTATGAGAGAGCGAAGGAGAGAAAGGGGTTAGCAATAGAGGAGCATGAGACAAAAAGTGCAAGCAAGAAGTGAGTGTGCTTCATACCTTATTGGGAACTTAGAAGAAGATAGATAGGTCGGTTGCAAGTCATTTGGGCAAACCAATAGCCTAAGTGTGCATCTTTCCCTTTGGCAAAAGAGGCCAAACATTTTGGTGCGTTTGCCGGGAAACATATGAGCTAGTGAATAGACATAGGAAGGATCCATTGCGAGATAATTGTGGGCTCTAGGTAATCCAAGTAGACCGATTGCGAGGGGTTTGAGCAAAATAAAGGCTTTCACAATCACTTTTTCCGTGGCCGTTAGAGCCTGTTCATTTGGTGCGTCTGCCGGGAATTGGCTTAGCACATCTCATAGAGAGTGCTACGAGTTCGCTTGGTGCCCCAATCGTGTGGCACAGCCAAGTCGATCCCAAATCTGCTTTGATTTTCATTAGAGAAATGGCCCAACAAAGACAAGCCTCTAGTTTTGAGAAAGCGAATATAAGGCCAGGGAATTTTGGACAAAATAGATGGATATGTTCTCGTCCTACCATGAGACATCATGTGAACCGAGGGTGGCGATTTGGCCCGATATCAAATTATGTGAGATGCTGGTGTTGCGAGCAGATTGGGCATATAGCCAAATATTGCCCTCGTGTATGCACCCCGTTGGATTTTGTCCCCACATGTGAGGACTGCGGGAAAAAGAGACTATGCAAGCACGTGTGTGGCTCAAAAGAGGTGATTGACCTAAAGGTCGCAACGAATGAAACAGATAGGTGTTTATCCTCTTTGTATGTGGAAGTTGACAAAGGTGGAGTTACCTCATGGACGGAAACTGCGAGAGCAAGTGAAAGCAAGGACACTGGATCTCATGATCGAGACTTGATAGAACTTGTGAAGAGCTTGGAATGTCAAGTCAATTGGTTGCATGTGGAGCAAGATAACGAGAGGATCAAAATAGCGAAATTAGAGGAAAATCAAGAGAAAATGGCCGAGGTCCTAGAAACTTGGGAAAAGCAAGTACAAGTGTTGAAAAGCGAAAACAAGGAGTGGAAAAGAGTAAACAAAAGCTGGAGGAAAGATCGTGTGATGCCTGAGAGTAAAAACGTGGTCTGGGACTTGAGATCCGGTTTGATGGTAGCCGACTGCTTTGGAGTTGTGATCGAAGAAGAGCTCTCAAGAGACGAGGATGACCTGATGAGGAGAGTCGAACGAATGGAGCATGAAATTGAGAAGGTACAAAGCATAATCCTTCGATACAGTGACCAAGCAGGTAAGGCATGTGAGGAGTTCCACCTAGAGTTAGAAAGAATGAAAAGTACCCAAGCAGAGAGCGATGAGAAAATGAGACGTGTAGAGAAAGAGAATGCAAGGCTGAGTAGCAAGCTCGGTAGGTGGATGAATCAGAAAGATGACGAGACGCGAGGACAGGTGGAGGATCCGAGAGCGAGGAAAACGGAGGAAGAGCTGAAAGCGGTGTTGGATAGGTTGGATGCGTTCGGAATAGAATTAGAAAGGACGAAGAATGAATTGTCGAAGAAGGTAGATGACCTGGATGAAGAAAATATGAGTAGGATTTGGGAGGAAAGATCGATTAGAGAGGAAGTCGAGAAGTTGACCGTTCGAGTTGAGAAGAGGGAGGATATTCCCCTCGGATCTGCAAAAAGGGTGAGAGAGGATAAAGAGATGGAGCAAATATGGAATCGGTTCCGAGGCATCGATTGTGACCTGTTCCAATACCAGAGTGATATTGAGCACAACAAACAAGGATTAAGGGACTTAGCGGCGAGGCTTGAATCATTGAGGAGCACAACGAGCAATGGTAATTTTTCAGGTCATTTGTCGGGTCAGGTAGAAGCTCTGCGAGGCAGAGGTTGGAGATGAAAAGAATAGACGAGGCGATGGATGTGGGTGAGGACGGCTGTAGTCTGACTAGGGTTTGCTTTGCGGATTACAAGTCTGAGATGTGAGGACGGATGGACCAAGTCTGTCGTACGCTTAGGACTAAAGTGACATTTTTTGAGGTTTCAGGCCGACAAGGTGATTAGTATGTGCGGGTTTTGCGAGGACGGGTTGACCATAGCATTAGTGGCTGGATTTTGGCTTGAGTAGCAGTAGAGAGGAGATGTGTCTCATCGGGATGTCCACGGGGGGATATATATGTGTGTGTGTCGTGATTGGGATGGTTGGGAAAAGGTCCTTTCTTTTGTCTCTTAATTCTCGAGATGCGGGAATGAAAAAAAAAAATTGAAAAAATATATATGTTTATGTATGTGTGCGTGTGGCTACGCGCCTATGTGGGCCGATAGGTGGGTGGACCCACTTTGACCGGGTGGTCAAAGCCACGAACCGACGTCGGTTTTGCACAGGGCTAGCTGTCTGTGTGTCGCGCGCTACGTTGGGTTGGTAGATGGGTGGAACAAACTCGATCGGTTGGTCGAGTCCACGAGTCGCATCCAGCTTCGGCGTAGGCTGGCAAGTGTGAGTAAATATGTGAAAAAAAAAATGATGAAAAAAGAGAGAAAAAAATGTGGAAAAAATGAATGAGAAGAATTCCTCGCTCGAGGGGGGACATAAGAGAGGTGAGAGAGCATGATGCTCGGATGGGAATATATGTGTTTGTGTTGTGGGGATTTGGGTTATGTGTGGGCTCCCGATGAAACATGTCAAATTGAAGCTTAAGCTCGGCTAGGGTTTTGGTTGCGATGTGTCTATGGAAAGCTTGGACTTGAGGAATCCAATCGTGCTAGTTGCATTGTTTGTCTGCAAACCTTCCAGAAGTGTTCAGTTTGGCTCTTAGGTGGTATGACAACTTGAGAAGTCCTGAATCGCGTTGATAATGAGTGGTCCTGTCGAGGTGAGCTCGTGTTAGGTTTGAGTGGTCTTTGTCGTGTGTCCATCAATTTAGGAGTGGTGTGGTGGTGACCTAGCATATGATCTAGTCGACGAGCAAGAAAAACAGAGAGATAGATAGGAAGGCAAGTGGGAATAGGAAACCCTAGGTTGAAGAGGCATGAAAAAATAAACAGGAGGACTCGATTGGAAATGGAAGAAGAATTGGGGGGAGGTGGCGGTATAGCCTCGAAGGTAGGAAAAATGAAATTCAAGGATGGTACTTGCTTACATATATAAGCTCTGTGTAGAAAGTGTGTTGAGATGTGGAACAAAGATTTGTGACGTGTTGAATGAGTAGTCGAGAAGAGTGACGAGAGCGAATGTGGACATGTCTTCTGTTTGCTTGTATGTACGTAGGATGTGTGTGACGAGAATGCATGTGTGATGTGGAATCTTGATGTGTGTGTTGAGTATATATGTGTGATGTGGATGATTGATATGATTGTCTTTTCATTTTGGTTGTAGATATTGTCATTTGAGGATCAAATGATCTAATATGTTTTAATGAAGTTTGCAGACAGGTGGACATGTCAATGAAGATGCGAGAAGATGGACAAAGATGGTAAGTGAAATGATTGGATTTTGGTACTAACAAATGATTGTATGAGTATGATTTCAGGTGCTACATTGAGGAAGAAGAGAGTAGGCATGCAAGGTAAAGATTTGTATTTGATTGAGTGATGAGTCACATATTGGAACTGGAGTGCAGGTAGCATATCGCTCGTCGAGGACGACTTCGCAATTAAGAAGAGGGGAGTATGTTAGCCCACAATTTGGTTGGTTTTGATGCACTAATGTGGTTCTATTTGGCAGGAAAATACGCTTGATTTCAGGTACTTGAGGCATGAGTTTGATAATTGATGAGTAGCATGTGGAGATATTGATTGCAGGGTATGTGCAACAAAGCCAAAACAAGGAGGCCATCAGGTGTTTTGAGGAGATGCAGAGTGATAGACTCTCACCAGATGAAGTGACCTTTGTGTGTATACTAAATGCTTGTGGAGAACTGCAAAACATTGACAAGGGCAAAGAAATACATCATGAAATAGTCAGGCAGGGTCTACTTGGAACAAACATCGAAATTGACATTGCTGTGGTGAACATGTATTCCAAATGTGGAAGATTAGAAATAGCGCAAGAAGTACTAGATGATCTTGTCAAGGATGCTGTGGTTTGGTCTACACTTGTTGCAAGGTATGTGCAATGGATAAAGCTGATGCAGCGTTGAATTGTTTTGATCTCATGGAGCAGAAAGGCCTTTCTCCAGATGGGATGACCTTCATTCATATCTTGAAAGCATGTGGATGCTTGAGAATAGTGGAAAAGGGCATCCAAATTCATGGTGAAGTTGTCAGGCAAGGGTTGCTTGACAAAAACGTTGCACTTTGCACTACATTAATAGATATGTATACAAAATGTGGTGTACTTTCAAGAGCAAAAGATGTTCTTGATGAACTCCCTGTTTCATGTGTAACTGCTTGGTCTGCATTGATTGGAGTATATGCTGAACAAGGGCAGTGCCAGGATGCTTTGACTTGCTTTGATCAGATGCACAGTAAGGGTCTAATGCCTGATGCGATCACTTTTTCTTGTCTGCTTAATGCATGCAGTCATTCAGGCCGACTAGATGAGGGTCAAATTTGTTTCCAAATTATGCGCATGAAATATGGTATCGAGCCAAGCGTAGAGCATTACACTTGCATGGATGATCTTTATGGTCGCGCGGGCCATTTTGACAAGGCAATAGCGGTGATTGAAAGGATGCCTCATCTGATCACTTATTTGTGTGGTCTGCCTGATTTGGGGGTTTTTTTTTATCTCCTGCGGCAGCAATCGCGCGCGTTTGGGAGGATAAGGGAGACGAACGCGTCGATTGAAAAAAAGCATTACCTTGTGGCGCTTGCTGGAAGGCACGGATCGGGGAAGGAGAAAAAGGGGAGAGAGCTGAAGAAGCGTGGGGGATGTGTGCAAACTTGCCGGGGGTCATTCTTCTTCTTCGCTTTTTCGTGAGATAACGGGGGGAAAACAGATAGAAGCTGTGAGGAATCGGGGATGGTAGAACCGCAGGGGATTGGTTGGTATCTGTAGTGAGTGTCAAGCTCGACTCATGCTCGAATTCTCTCAGCTCGTCATGACTGGCAGCTGTGTTCTCCTGCTGCGAAGTCGAGAAGTGTGCACATGAAGGGGAGTTCTTAACGTCTGGGGGAACGGAGGCCTTCAGATCCGAGGTCAAGATTCAACTGAAGGAGGGGATTTTCTGTCCTTTTTCTGCAGAAGGAGAGGCCTTATCACAAGAAAAGATGTAAGGTGGCTACTGTATACTGAGGATATACTACCTTGACACTTGCATTAGATCAGAATACATGCTGCCTTTTTCATAAAGAAATTGTAGTGGCTTTCGGTAGACTTCACTCAGACAAGACTCAAGCTAGGGCTCAATGATTTGGTCGCAATCTTGAGAATCAGAATAGAGGAAAGAAATCAGGCTGAACATTAAGGCAACAGCACAAGAAGGAGTTTCGTAGGAGATCATCATCCACATGCAGAGAGAGCGGGAAAAAAAAAGAACCAAAGAAGAGCACAATAGGATCTGTATCCCACCGAGCGAAACCAAAGAAGGTACACCAATCCTCAGCTCTTAAGCCTGTGACAAGGAAAAGCTTCACAACGGTCAAGGATGCTGCTCGATAGGAGATTTTACAAACAATGAAAGGGCATACAGAGAATCTGAATGTCTTTACATGGAGTGTCTAAGTACATGCGTTGTAGATGATATCTGGAAACAAGAATATTCTTTCCTTGATGATGATGGCCAGGTCTGCCTCGACTATACTGGTTATGATCTCTCTTTAAAAGTCAGGAGACAGGGGATAATATGCCCTCATCTTTTGGGCTTTCTTACATATAATCAATGAATTTGCACACTCATGCTCTCTACAGCAATACGAAGGAGGGGACGATGTCTATTATTGTATAGGAAGGAAATCAACACGATTGTGAAATGCGGATGTTGAAGTTCAAAAGAAAATGAATCGTTCAAGCTTTTGTATGTGAAAGATTTTGCGCATGTACAGGCTCCTGAGAAAGTGCAGAAGATAGAAACTGGGGTAGAGGCACAATGGTTGTACGCGATCCTCATACTTATATGCTCTGACGAATTGATGCTGACAATAAGTTCCTTGAAATTTCTGCTTAACATTACTTGCCTTACTCATCATTCCATTCGGATGGAAATTATGTTTTGATGTGGTCAATATATAAAAAGCACGGTAGCTAAAATTTTGCTGAAGCTTGAAAATAGCCAATAGATTGGGAAGCACAAGGCCATTTACTCTAATGAGTGAGCCAACACAGAACACGCCCACAAAGTCAGATTTTTGGTTTTCGAGTCTCAGAAGTATGAGAGTTTATGGATGACAGAAGCGCTTTGATCTATTGATGGAGTATATAAAGCCATGTTGTGCGAAAGAAAGGGCAGTCGTTCTACTTTATATGAAAGAATTAATTGGTTTATGAGCATCAAAGTTCTTCGGGTATTGATGCTCTCACGACATACAAAGGTACAGATCCGTTCAAAATACAAAAAAAAAAAAATCTGAAAAACTATAGATGATATGAACTTTATACCTGTCTGCATTTCTGTGTTGAATCCTCTATCTTTGATGTACTAAGTTCAACAATGCTTAGTGAATTGTATTACGTTCTCTTTATAAACGGATGAGGTTTGGATGTAAAAATTTAGTGAATAGGCCATAAGATTGAGAAAGACCTGAGAGGTACACGTGTTATGATGTATGTGCCTCTTGTGTATGAGAAGAAGAAGAATAAGAGTTTGAGACGGTTATGCATCTATCTAGTATGTATGCACTGTGTAGAACATTGTATGTGTGCTTGAGTATATGTATGTGTATGTATGACTGACTGTGGATGTGCATATGGTGTATATGGCTGCTTTAAACACTACGTGAGAGACTTTGAGAAATGTGATGGCTGATGTGCACATCTAAGGGAGAGAGAGAGAGAGGAAAAGGGAAAGTGCAAGAGAGTGAGTGAGAGGGGCAAAAGGTGTGTGTGTACATGTGTGTGTGTGATAATGAGGGAAAGAAAGGGAAAACCAGTGTATGTGGCACGGTAAATCGAAGTATATGTGAGTAAGAGTGTGTGGGGGTATGCGTGTATGAGAGAGCGAAGGAGAGAAAGGGGTTAGCAATAGAGGAGCATGAGACAAAAAGTGCAAGCAAGAAGTGAGTGTGCTTCATACCTTATTGGGAACTTAGATGAAGATAGATAGGTCGGTTGCAAGTCATTTGGGCAAACCAATAGCCTAAGTGTGCATCTTTCCCTTTGGCAAAAGAGGCCAAACATTTTGGTGCGTTTGCCGGGAAACATATGAGCTAGTGAATAGACATAGGAAGGATCCATTGCGAGATAATTGTGGGCTCTAGGTAATCCAAGTAGACCGATTGCGAGGGGTTTGAGCAAAATAAAGGCTTTCACAATCACTTTTTCCGTGGTCGTTAGAGCAATTCACTCACTCACTTGCGGACATTAGTTTTTTCTTTATGTACTGGTCTTTATATGTTGCACTTGTTGTATTCTTGTTTGAGGTCATTCTTGTACATTCCTTTTTAAGTAATGGAAAAAGAAGAACAAGATCATTCTTCCTTCCCTCAATT
Source organism: Ceratopteris richardii (assembly GCA_020310875.1). Taxonomy (NCBI): domain Eukaryota; kingdom Viridiplantae; phylum Streptophyta; class Polypodiopsida; order Polypodiales; family Pteridaceae; genus Ceratopteris; species Ceratopteris richardii. The sequence continues at coordinate 79,373,826 of CM035422.1, forward strand.
TGAGTGTGTGCTTCTCTTTGATTATGAGAGTGACTATGTGAGCTCTCTTCCTTATCTCCTTCCTCATGACATGGTTTCAGAGCCAGCGTGGCTGTAGAGAGCTTGTGGAGAAGGCGACGGTGAAGAGTACGTAGCAAGGCGTGGAGAAAATGCGATTCACAAACGACCTCCATTTGCTACGAAAATCGGTGTGAAGGTAGAAGACCTCAAAATATTTTCGGGAGTTATCCCTTAAGGGTCATTTGTTTTTTTTAGATCAAAGTTTTGGAGACATCTTGACCTTTGTTTCGAGGCCGCAAGGTAGGGCCCACCAAAAAAACCAGGTCAGTTTCAGAAACTGTAACTTATGTCATATTCGACGACACTCATATATTCCAAATCCAGGATTTCAAGCGATTCTGTGTACTATTGATACACGAAAACTGTGTTTTTTTGAGATCAAATTGTCACATCATAGTGCAATAGTGTTCAAGCATGAGTGCTGCTTGTAGTGTTTTGTAGTGTTGTGAATGGCTGTAGAAATGGCAAACACAGATGGAATGAATCAGCTTATGAGCGATAAGCTGGATAAGAACAACTTCCATGATTGGAGATTCAGAATGACAAATTTCCTGATGGGAAAAGGGTACTCGAAGTACATCGAAGGAGAGAATGAAAATGCTCCGCAGTTACTAGAGAGGAATCGGATTGCAGAATAGTTAAGAGCATATGAGGAATGGGATCAAGGAGCACAAAAGGTAATGTACTGGCTATCTATTAGCATATAGGATAGCATGATTGGGCACATACAGGATGCCAAGACTCCAAAAGAGGCTTGGAACAGTTTGGTCACATTGTAGGAGACCAATACAAAGGCACGGAAATTGCAACTCAAGAATGAGCTACATACATTGGAGAAAAAGAACATGTCGGTAAGTGACTACACTCTAAAAATCAAAAGCATATGTGAGTCACTTGCATCTATTGGCATTAATGTAGATGATGATGATAAGGTGGAAGTGTGCCTTCATGGTTTAGGAGCGGCATATAAGCAGTTCAGAACTTCTATACAGACGAGGGAAAATATTTCAAATTTTGCGGATTTGGTATCCATGCTGATGACCATACACACAAAGTATGGGTATATTTAATGAAAGAGAAGAGTGAGGTGTTCACTCACTTCTAGAATTTTAAAATGATGGTGAAAAAACAAACACGGAAGTACATTCAGACATGAAGATTTGATGGAGTAGGTGAATACATGTCAAATGAGTTTAGCAGTTTTCTAAAAGATCATGGAATTCAGCGTTCGTTTTCATGCAGGTACACACCACAATAGAATGGCATTTCTGAATGCAAAAATACACATATTGCAGAAATAGCAAGATCCTTGATGGCTGAGATGAATACGTCTCATTGTTATTGGGCAAAAGCTCTGCATACTGCTGTATACATCATGAACAGAACTTCGACTGCTATTTTACATCCAGTTACACCTGAAGAGAAGTTTACAGGTAAAAAGCCAAACTTATCACATCAGAAAGTTTTTGGCTGTATTGCATATGTACATGTTCCAGATAAGCTGAGGACAAAGCTTGATCTAAAAGCAGAAAAATGTGTCTTCATTGAATACTCCCTTGAGCAAAAAGGGTACAAATGTTATAACCCACTCACACAACAGGTGAAGGTGAGCTGAGATCTGGTATTTGATGAAATGTCAAGCTTCTATGCATATGCCACAGAAGAACTGAATCTTGAACCAAATGATAGAGAAAATGTTGAAAATTCAAGTGCAGAATCTCAAGTTTTGAGTGGACTGGAATCTATGGAGTGGAAGATTGCGTGGAAATTTAAGTCTAGCAAAGTCATCAAATACATCCAGGAAAGGTAAAGAAAAACTTTCTGTTGGTAGTAAAACATGTGCAGGTTTTGAAGATGTTGATGGAGATTCAAGTGGTTCAGAAAAGAGTCTTGATGTGGAACTTGGATTGCCCTCTGTGAAGACTCCAGGAGTAAGAAAGGCACATGCAAATGATACAAGGAGAAGTGACCGAGAACCAAGAAGATCTGGGAGGATGCATAATTTAGTGCAACGATTGACGTATGATAGTTATATGGCTCGTCATTGTGCCTACATGACAAAGGTAATACAAGATGCTGAACCTTCTTGTTTTGAAGATGCAATTGGTAATGGAGATTGGGAAAAAGCTATGGATGAGGAGATGGTTGCACTTTATGGAAATGATACATGGAAGCTAGTTCCATTACCACAAGGAAAGAAACCCATAGGTTGCAAATGGGTTTACAAGGTAAAGCATAATGTTGATGGTAGCATAAGCAGGTATAAAGCACAATTGGTAGCTAAAGGATATGCACTGACATATGGCATTGATTATGAGGAAACATTCAGCCCTGTAGCTAAAATGTCTACTGTCAGAACACTTGTTGCATTAGCTACAGCAAAAGGATGGACTTTGCATGAGATGGATGTGAAGAATGCATTCCTACATGGTGAGTTACAAGAAGAAGTATATATGGACAAGCCACAAGGATATGAAGATTCAAAGCATCTTGAATATGTTTGCAGGTTGAAAAAGGCTTTGTATGGGCTAAAGCAAGCTCCTCGTGCATGGCATGCAAGGATTGTTGATTACTTAACCAACATTGGATTCTCTATGTGTGATGCAGATCATTCACTATATGCAAGGAAGGCTGACGGTGGCATCACGATTGTGGCTATTTATGTTGACGGTGTGATTGTAGGTGGTGATAATGAAGAAAGCATCAAAGAGGTAAAGCAACTTCTTATGCACGAATTCGACATGAAAGATCTTGGTGTGTTGTGCTATTTCTTAGGCATTGAGTTTATACATACAAAAACAGGTATATGGATGTCACAAAGGAAATATGCCTTGAATATGCTACAAAAGTATGGTATGGCTGATTGTAAGACAATTTCTATGCCATTAGAGCATAATTTGAAGTTGGATGCTACATCAGGTGAAGCATTGGAAAATGCTACTATGTACATGAAAATTGTGGGAAGTCTTATATATCTCACAATTACAAGGCCTCATCTAAGCTATACTGTTGGACTTGAAAGTCAGTTTATGGAGGTTCCCAGCAAGCCACATTTGGATGCTCTCAAGCACACTCTACATTATGTGAGTGCTACTTTGGATTATGCATTGTTTTATGAAGCTGGTGTAGACTTGTAGGTTCATGGATATAGTGATGCAGATTGGGCTGGTAGTACTCCAGATAGAAGATCTACTAGTAGCTTTCTATTCTCACTTGGAGGTGCAACTATTACATGGAGCAGCAAGAGGCAACCCACTATTGCTTTGTCGAGTATAGAGGTTGAGTATAGAGGTTCCGCAATGGTAGCATGTGAGGCGTCATGGTTGGAGATGATTCTCACAGATTTAGGTGTGGAAGTGCAAAAGCCTATCAATATCTATTGTGATAATCTTAGCAGCATACAGTTAGCACCGAACCCTGTTTTTCATGCCAGAACAAAGCATATCGAGGTACATTATCACTTCATCAGAGAGAAGGTATTAGCAGGTGATGTAGATCTTGTTTATGTGAGAACAGATGAGTAGGTTGCTTATATTTTCACCAAAGCACTTGAAGCTAAGAAGTTGAAGAAGTTTTGGGAGATGCTTGGATTACAGGATATGACGTTGACCTTGAGGGGGAGTGTTGAGATATCAAGCTCAACATGTGATGATCTAGGATGACAGGTATCAGTTTTTCCTTTCTCTAACATGTATAGTGGTCACACTGATATATGTTAGGGATACTTCATTGAGCTTTATTAGATTTATCTACCGAGAGTGATGGCACTTGTTCTATTCTTGTTTGAGGTCATTCTTGTACATTCCTTTTTATGTAATAGAAGAAGAAGATCATTCTTCCTTGCCTCAATCTGAGTGTGTGCTTCTCTTTGATTGTGAGAGTGGGTGTGTGTGAGCTCTCTTCCTTATCTCCTTCCTCGTGATAGATAATACAAACGATAGCCTTTGCTTTCAAAACTTTACCCAACAAAAAAAAAATACTACTTTATCATCCAATTTCCTACATTGTTGTTCGGGCACTAATGCATAGGCGAGACAACCAAAGACATGCAGCTGAGCAACATATGGCTTTTAACCGTGCCAAGCCTCAAATGGGTTGATAGACTATAATGCTTTAGTGGGACACCTATTAAGTATGTATGCTACACACATAACAGCCTCAAGCAAGAAAATTTTTGGTAAAGCTTGACTCTTGACCATATTTCTCACCATCTCCATGAGTGACCTATTCTTCCTTCAAGAACTCCATTCTATTGAGGTGTATATGGCATTATGCACTGATGTTTTATCCCACCTTTAGCCAGAAATACATTAAAGCTAGAAGACATATATTCCCTCCTTGATCAAAAAGCAAGGTGCCCATTTTACATGCTAACAAATTTTCAACCAAAACCAAAAAAGTGTTTGAAGCACATAAACACTTCAGACTTTTCTTTTCATGGATATACCAATGCATGCCTTGGAAAACATTCAATGAAAGTCATGAAGTAAAGACACTTCTCAAAGGAGGGTGTCTACATATGACCACAAACATTACAATGAACAAGATGCAATTTTTGAGTAGCTCAAACTTAACCATCATTTTAGAATGAAGGACACTGCATTTTTCCCAAAATATAGCCTTCACAAGCATGTTTACAAGGTGCTTCAAGTTTGAGCTGAGAGGACACCGTTTCAGATTTCTATAGGCATTGCAAACTAGCAAAACTCAGATGATCAAAGCATGCATGCCAAAGCTTTGCATCTAAAATAGCTTGAGAATTATGTACTACACATGCTGAATCATTCATAAATGTTTCATAGTCTATGAGCTTATACAACCCATGACATAAAATGCTAGTAGAAATAATGACATTGCCATTTGCGATATCATGAAATGTACACTTTTCATCAAGAAATTTCACAACCAAGGTGATCTTGGCTAATGCTAAAACTAATAGCATATTTGTTTTTTATCCCTATCACAAATAAAGCATCTAACAATGTGAAAGAACTACCATCAATAATACTCAGAATGATCTTACCAACTCCCATGATAGAATAAGAGGAGTTGTTGGTGCATGTGATAGTATTCTCTATAGGGGAAGGCTCTAGTGAAGTGAAGAAATGACACTCTGAGGTAATATGTTTGGTTACCCCACTATCAATGTACCAAACATCTAAGTGTACTGTAGACATACGTTGTTCATGAGAAGATGGGTCATAACTACAAACAGTCGTAAATGCCCATTCTTCATTTTTGCACAAGATTAGTAGATTGTGTTTTGGATGTAGAGGGTTCTACAACAACCATTCTGGCCTCTTTTTTCTTTTCCTGTTTTTCAACCACCTTTGGACAGCTCTTTATGACATGATCATTTCCTTTATAGTACGTGCAAAATGAATTTCTGCTTACTAGTGCATGATTGTGTAGAATTAGCAGATTTCTCTCTCATTCGTCTTTGATTGTGTAGAATTAGCAAATTTCTACTTACTAGTGGATGAGATCCATCTATCTTTGCCCTTCTGACTAGCCAAGAAGTCTCTACAACACACATAATGGACCTATTCTACCTAGACTAGTTTTCTTGCAATAGAATAGAGACTAACTGCTCAAATGTTAAGGCATTTGGATTGCCTTTCATCATCAATCAAAGAGTAGAAGGAAAACTCAAATAAAAATCTAGAAGACCATTTAGAACACTCTACAAAAGTGATCTATCAGGCAAGAATTCATAAAAAAAATCAATTGCTCCTTCAAATCTTTGATCTTTGTCAAAAAACTATCCATGGAATATACTTCATTCATGTGCTCATTGTCCAACTGCTTTTGGAGGTAAGCAACATGAGCCTTATTCCTTGTGTGGTATAAAGTGATAAGTGTATCTCAAGCATCCTTTGCTATTCTGCAAGAGTGAATGTATGGAGTAATGGCACATTTGATAGACAAGGCTATCAATGGATGTGCTTGAGCATCTTTGCCATCCCAACAAAGTTGCTCTATAGTAGGTGCAACAAGAATTGCAACACCAAAAGGGAACCTAATGCATGTCAACATCCTGCACAATATTCCACAATCCCTTTGTGACCAATATATGAAGTGTTATATAAGCCCATAATGGGTAGTTGGTACCATCCAATGTATCTTGAACAACCAACATATGAAATACATCATTTCTTTCAACCATGGCCATTGATTAAAGTACTATGATGCAAAAAAATAATTGTATATCTAAAAGTTGAACAAAACTACCCTATCGAGTTCTGTTAAACCTCTAACAAACTTTGAGGTGGTCATACAAGTGAACTAAAACCTATGTATGAACTAAAACCTATGTATATCTTTGGCACAAGCAAATAAAATTTCCTATAGAGGTGCTATCATAGTGTGTTCGGAGGCCGAAATGAGCTCAGATTATGATTTCAACACCATGCAACAAAGCTATTTTTGAACTCATAATCACACTGAGTATGCACTCCAATCTTCGTGCGATTTTGAGATTGTGATAAGAGGGGTGTTAATGACACCCTAGATGAAGTGGTGACATGCTCTGATACACACAATAGTGAATGCGTCACAAAGAGAATGTACAAAGATAAGTGACCCATTAGGGTTATAGGCGTATATACAATCCGGGGGAAGAAAACCTCTTAAAGAGGGAAAAAAGAGCCCCGATGGTCATAGTGTTCTCACACACATCGCCACCAAAATATATCAATATATTCCATCTTTTCTACCACAATCATGCATCATGGCTAGGATATTCTCATTCTTTGATGTATTAGAAGTAATTTGGAAGCTACCTTGATTCTTGTTGTTATTTGAGTAATAGGATCTTGCAAAATGGCTCGGTTTGTGACAATCGGATCATTTCTTTGTGTAGTGCTATCCTTTATGTCAACTTCCTCTTCCTATTGATCTTCCTCTCCCCATCGCTCCATATCTTTGACTTGAACCTTCATGATCATTGCTTGTTCTTTCTCTACCTCTACCTTGCCGATTGTGTCCACATCTCTTGCCATTGCCGCTATCTACATGAAAGACTAGGGCTTCATTGCCCTTTGAATGTCCTCCATTGAGGTTCGTCTCCTTGTTCATCGTGTGTGCAACTAACTACTTGAAATCCCATAATGATTCCTTCATATATGCTGAAGTAGAAAATGACCTCCAATTTTTATCACCTATATGCCCATTCAGTTTATGAGCTACAAAATACCTATTCGCTCCCATTGAGGTGTGCTTCTTTGGTCTCCTTATGTTGGGGTGAATGGGATCCAAGAGGAAATTTTTAACTTTGTGTATTGTTCAAGAATGGAATCCTTGCTTTCCTCCCCAATTCAAATGCTTCACAAAAAAATTGCATACTTTGAGAATGAAAATTTGGAAGAATGGTTACCACACCTCTCCTTTGCATGTCCTTCAAGTGTTGAAGGTTTATGTGGTTGATCCTCTTGTGCCACAAATCGTCTTGAGCTATTTCCTTATCTCCAAATGTGAAATGGATCTATATATGATGAGAGTGGTCTTACTTTTGTGATGAGAAACCTTTTTTTGTTATTTCCTTTAGCAATGGGCTTGTATCCTCATCGTGGATCTTCCAAAAGTCATCCCTTGTTCTTGAACTTAAATAGATACCCTCTTTCAACCATCAATTCAATTCAAACTAGATTGTTCATGATTGTAGGTACATGCAACACATCTTTGAGGCATTTTACATTTTAATTTTCATTGAAAGGAACATCACTTATGTGTATAATCATATGCTTCATGTCATCCCCTTTTTCTACATTCCCTTATATGCTTGTTTCATGCAAATTGAAAAATATTTCCCTATCGCACCTCATGTGATTTGAGCATCCACTTTTAACATACCATATGGTGTCTATGATGTTGGAGTTTGAGGTCTGTGGAAGCACAAAAACAACACAAGGAAAAAGAAGAAGCTTGGAGCACAACGCACAATACGGAATTTATTACTAAGAGAATGTACAAAGATAAGTGAACTGTTAGGGTTATAGGCATATATACAAGCAAGGGAAAAACCTCCTAACGAGGGAAAGAAGTGCCCTGGTTGTCCTAGTGTGTAAACACTCATCACTAACAAAATATATCAACAAATCCCCCTTGGGAGTGATGCGGTGAAGAAGGAGCTGGCACTCTTATATAAGGAAGTGACAAGCTATGTGGGAATCAATCCGCAAAAGGAAGTAAGCCCAAAGCTTTGTGGAAAGCTTCAAATTTCTCCCTAGGTTGAGCCTTTGTGAAAAGGTCTGCAATGTTCTCCTCTGTGGGCACATATGCCAAACTAATCTGTAAGAGAACAACCCTGACATAATGATAGTGCACCTCAATGTGCTTAGTGCTAGCATGGAACACACGATTCCTCTCAACAACCAATGTGCTTTGACTATTACTAAAGATGATGGTGGGTGAAGATTGACTGATAATCAGATCATCCATAAGGCATTTGAGCCACAAATGCTCAACAATCACTATGGAAGCTGGACAAGACTCATCCTCACAACTAGAAGTGGCCATAATAGCTTGCTTCTTGCTCAACCAAGGTATGCATGAGCTACCAAGCATGAAGCAAAAACCACTGGTCCACAAAAAAGTTTCATAGAAACGAGTCCAATGAGCGTTAGAGAAAGCATGCAAATTTAGTGGTATTGATCCCACCTTGGGATAAAACAATCCAGGTAGCTAAGTTCCACTTAAGTAGCAAAAGAAGCACTTAATTGCCTACCAATGCTTGACACCTAGGCAATGCATAAATTTTCTCATATGTGAGGTAGCAAACTAAATATCTAGACATTTAATGCATAAGTAAATCAAGCATCCAATAGCTAGTTGATAGAGAACAACATCAAATGCATCTCCAACATCATGAAGACTCAATTGTAAACATGTCTCCATAGGAGTGGCAATAGGTTTGGAGTCTTTAAGGCCAAAATGCTACAATAATGTGTCAACATACTTTTTTTAACACAAAGTTATTCCACCATCAATTTGCATAAATCGAGTGCTCAAATAATGACACAAATGCTCCAAACCTTCCACCTCAAATGAGACATGAAAATCATCCTTATAATCACCAATATGCCTCTCATTAGAACTATTGAGTATCATGTCATAAACATAGACAACAATGATTAGAAGCACATCATTTGCATGCTTAACATATGAGGTGCTCTTAGTCATACTATTTTCAAAGCCATGTGCAATTAGTCAGGCATGTATCTTTTCATACCAAGCATGTGATTCTTGCTTCAATCCATATAATGCATTTTTCAACCTGCAAACTTTGTTTTCATGCTTTTTTTGCACAAAATCACGAGGCTAAAAAACATACACTTCTTCATGCAAGTCACCATTTAGAAATGAAGTTTTAATGTCCATCTAATTTAAATTCCTACCAAGATGAGCTACAAGTGCACAGATGCTATGAACAATAGTCATTCGGCATGTAGGTGCTAAGGTCTCATCAAAATCAATGCCTCTTTCTTGAGCATAACCTTTTGCAACAAGCCTAGCCTTATATCTGTCAACTATTCCATCGGGCTTACACTTCAACTTGTATACCCACTTAGTGCCAATGACCTTCTTGCTAGGAAGAAAGCCACATAAAGACCAGGTACCTTTTTTAACAATAGCATCATATTTTGATTGCATAACACCCATCTTATTTTTTGAATAATATGCTTCATGAAACAAAACAAACCCATTCTCATCAAAGAGACTAGAGGCAATCATAGCATAGCAATCGGATGCAAAAGAAGTAGTATGAGAGCCTAAACGAGTATGATATGATAGAGCTGCATCTAATTTTCTATCTCATAGAGTCCACGCCAACCATTTAGGCATAAGTTCTGCCTCCTCTATATCAGTTCTCTCATCAACAAGTGCATCATGTAAGTCTACATGAGAAATGGAATGATTTGCATCATCACATGAAACCTATGAAAGCTGAGAAATTGCCTCATTTGGACTAGAACTAGACTATCCACCTATACAAACGGTTAGAAAAGTGTCATACATATCTTTGGAGCTAAGTGATGTCGCCTAGTACATGAAAGTTATGGTTGAATTGCATCTTCCATAAAAACATCACAGCTTACCAAAATGCACTTAATCTATGGATGATATAAACGATAGCCTTTACTTTCAAAATTGTACCCAACAAAAATATATTTCATTGGTTTATCATCCAATTCCCTAGATTGTTGTTTGGGGACTAATGCATAAGCAAGACAACCAAAGATGCACAGTTGAGCAACATATGGCTTGCAATCATGCCAAGCCTCATATAAGGTGATAGACTATAATGATTTAGTGGGACACCTGTTTAGTACATATGCTACACACATAACAACCTCAAGCAAGAAACTACGTGGTAAAGCCTGACCCTTGACCATATACCTCACCATCTCCATCTGTGACCTACTCTTCCTTCAACAACTCCATTCTATTGAGGTGTATATGGCATTATGCCGTGATGTTTTATCCCACCTTTAGCCAGAAATACATTAAAGCCTAAAGACATATATTCACCTCCTTGATCAAAATGGAGGGTGCCTATTTTACATGTAGACCAATTTTTAGCCAAAACCAAAAAGTGTTTGAAGCACATAAACACTTTAGAATTTGCTTTTGATGGATATACCCATGCATGCCTTCAAAAACATTCAATGAAATTCATGAAGTAAAGATACTTCTCAAAGGAGGGTGTCTGCATAGGACCATAGACATTACAATGAACAAGATGTAATTTTTGAGTAGCTTGCACCAAACCATCTGTAGCTCAATGATGAGTAGCACCTCCTTTAATGTCAATCCGGGAAGACGTGAGGATGGTATGAAGACCTCGAGCAAGTGGCGGCACAAGTGCGTGAGTGAGTAGCACACAAGCATGCACACACATACACACACACGCGCACACACGGCAAGACAAAGAGAGAGAATCAATGGAGCTTTTAGATTACTTTCAAAATGCTCTTACAAGTTCGTTTCAATTACAATCTAACCCCAAAAATGAGCTCTCTAGCTCTTTTTATAGTTTTTGACTAGCTTTGGCCCTGTCCAGACCTAGTGTCCGGCCTAGTTAAAAATTAGGTTCCAGGGCTTATTTGAGGGCTCAAACGAAGTCTAAAAATTATGAAATTTGGTATGATGGTACTTCTAATACTCCTCAAGCTCGAGGACTCCTCGGCTTGCACAAAATGGAGTCTATTCTACCAAAAACGGGATTTACAATGTTTGTGTAGTGATTAAAATCACTTGAGTTGTACATAACCCATGGGGAAAAATGATCTGGCCTTGTTGCCGTATTGTGCATGATTCCTCTGTTGCTTTGTGTGCCAACACTCCCCCCTTCCTAGCGTCTGTCGCCCCTGACAGATCTTTGTTCGCGCGGGTGGTCGATGTAATATTGGATGACATTGGTGGCCAGTTCATGTTCTCCTATCCTTAAGCCTCTTGCTAGATCGGCTTCCAATGCCTCCCAATTTATTGCACCGGGGGTCTCTGGTTGCGGGGTGGTGTAGTACTCTGAATACATTGCTTGTTCACAAGCAAATAGTTGAAGCAGATGTGTCGGCTTTGGTGCGAAAATCTCCGAGTGGTACTCCCAGAAACCTGATCTGAACATTTCTTCGAAGGTCTGTTTGTAGCAGGCGGGGAGGTATTTGATGCGTGCATGCCAAGCGTAAGCCACACGAATACTGGGGGTGGTGCTCATGTCATACACCAAGTCGTAATTTCCATTGCTAAACCCCGGAAGACGTACCTGTGGTGCGGCTGCATTTCTAAAGGTCTTCAGTACTACTTGCATCATATCTAAGATTTTAAGCATCATTTGCGCTGCGACATCTTGCATGGGCTTCAAGCGCGGCATCCAGTGGCGAATGGTCCCCATCATATATGCTACCGATGGTGGTCCTTGTGGTGGCGCGATGTACGGGTAGTTCAGCCATTCCTTGCATTGCGCATTGTTCTGTACCTTGATATTAAATGCCTTCCACGACCTGCGGCGGGGGACTGGACCGTAGCATGGGTTGTACAGGAGGTGCAATGGCGCGTTGTTCCATGTACGTAGCATTTCTGGATAGGTCTCTAAAAGTTTCTGCCGCCATGTTGGTTGACGAATCTTGCCTTTTCGCACCTCTGGAGGAAGGTCTTCGGGTTGAAATTGGGTCGAAAAGTAGGAATCTGACCTGTGACTCTTTGTATTTCTGCATTATAATCAGCCAAGATAATATAATATGGCCTGTACTGGAGTTCCGATGAGAGAATCAGGCGTCTCGATGACAAGTTCTTGAAGTAAGCTGATTGTAACACAGTCTCCTCTATGACCCTCATGGCCTGATTTTGCACTACGGTGCGCTCTTCATGCGAGGTCCCTATTTCCTCCACTTGTCGTAACCATGGCGGCCGTGGTGCCTCGAACGTGTCCTGCGCTTCTTCTGTTTGTTGGCCTCCTGGGAATGGTTGCGGACCATATTCTTCATCAAACGTTTGTTCCACAGGAATTTGCACAACTTCTTCGTCCGTAGGAGCCTCCGGAGGGGAAGATGGTCTCTCATATTGTAGTAGGCGTGTTTGCAATTCAGTTACCTGTTCCTGGAGATCTTTTATGGCCTCTGCGTCTGAGAGAAGCGAAGCCGCAGAGGGGGTGGTTGGAGGGGCAGCTGTTGGTCCTTGTTGGTGTTCCTGCTTCAGTTGTCCTAGCTCCTCCGATAGCTTATCATGTGCTTCGAGCAGCATGGCATAATCTTCCAATATAATCTTGATATTATCGGGGGTCACTGCTTGAAACTTGGATGGGCTGATGGGTGCCCCCGGTGTGCTCTCAATAGCTGCCTCCAGGTTCTCTTGATTTTGTATTTGCAGACGTCTGTTCTCTTCCTGAGCAGCCGCAAGATGGCGTTTAAGTAGCGCCATATTTCGCTGAAGTTTTGAGTTGCGTTCCAGCTGTGTCCGTAGGTGACCTTTTTCCACCTGCACTGCTTCCTGATCTACGTTCTGTAGCTGTACCTCCAATATATTATGGGCTTCTTGGAGGGTTTGGAACTGTGTGTGGAGGCGAGCGTTCTCCTCTTCTAGTGCCGCAAGGCGGTGCTGTAGTGTCGTTGAGTGCTCTTGCAGGCGTTCGTTTCGTTGCTGGAGCTGAATGTAATCTGTTCTTAAATTTGATATACAAGCCAACATGGTGTCCAATGCATTTCCTATAGATGAGTGGGGGGTGTTTACCGTGGAAGATGCATGGGAAGGGAATTGGGGAAGGGAGACAGTGAATGATGTGTCTACGAAAGTTGTGTGTGTGGGTGAAATTGGTGGAGGGGGAATGGGAGGAGGTGAAACCGTGGGTGGAGGTGCCGTGGGTGGTGAAATGTCCATACCTTCAGGAGTGGGTGTTAGTGTGGGGCCTGCCATATACATTGGTATGGTAGGTGGTGTGTGTGTGGAAGTGGTGAATAGATGTGACGTGGTGTGGGGAGCTGAAGAGGCAGGGAATGGTTGAGAGCCTGGTTGAAAAGCTCTAGCAAAAATGTCCTGGAGGGATTGTAGAAATGGAGAAAGGGATATCGGGGGTTGGGGTCGTAAATTTGAGAAGGGTGGAAAGGGTTGCGTGGTAGTAGGGAAGCCCATGAATGTGGATCTGGGGTCAGGGTGGCCCGTGGCTGAAGGCATTGGGGATGGTTGTCCTAGGGCAGGCTCGGGAAGGGTTTCAGTGGGTTGTGTAGTGATGGGGTTTGCGTCAAAGATCGGGTTATCAGTGGTAGAGAATAGGGTGGCACTAGAGATGGGAGTACGAAAGATGAAGGTTGGGTCAGTGAGTGGAGTGGTCGATGGGATTTCCACTGTCTCTGTTCTAGGAGGTGATGGTGGGGGAGTAGGTGGTAGTGGTTCGGTGGACTCCTCATGGGTGGCTGGGTGCTGTTGGCTAGCTGTTTGGGAGGTTGTCCTGATAGTTTCAGGTGTAGTAGTCGGTTCTTCTGCAACTGTAACGGGAATTTGGATATTTTTACCTGAGCGAGGTCGTGTCTGGAACCTTCGTGGGTCATATTGAACTGAAGGCCTCTGAATGGCAGTGCGCACAGCTTCTACAACTCCATATGTTTCTGCCATCAATAAGAGACCTTCCCTGTACTCTGAGTCAACTCCCGCTTCTTCCAACAATTGAGTCATAAGTACTCTGCTGCTCTGTTCAGTGAGTAACTGCTGCGATCGCATTCTTTCCATAATCTGATACAGCCTTCGGAGTTCTGCTGTATATGCTGGGGCCTCAGTGGTCTCTTCTTCATACGCTTCTTCTTCTTCCGGGTGTCCGTGTTGTTGGCTTTGCTGAGTGTCACTCCAATGGACATGTCTACCGTCTGTAGACTTTCTTCTTCTTCGTGAGGATGTGCCCTGCTCCTCTGCCTCTGAATAAAACTCCACATCAGAGAATTGTGTGCTTTGTAGGAATGCTTCGAAATCCTGGGGGTCCAGTCCTTCAGCGTCTCCAGTGGCAGCAAATTCGAATTCAGGTGTAACAGGAGGAGCCGATGGGGTAGGTTGTGTCGTAGTGTCAGATTCCGACCTGGGTATCCTAATGGTAAAGGGAGGTACAGTGCCCTCTCTTAATGGTGATGCCTCAGGAGTAGTCAGGACTTCCCGTGTCTGGACGCAAGGGATCGCGCCCCTCATGCGCTTGGACTGATGTGTGGATGTCTTGAGCCTTTTAAACATTTGTAATTGTGCCCAAGTTAAGGCACGCTCAATGGGGACATCATATGCCAAGCATCGGTAAATGATGCGTGTGAGTGCACAGCATCCGTTCACCACTAATTTCCTAGAAGCCCGTTTGTTCGCTTCATACAACTGATCTATAATCCACACTGGTAGCTTAATAGGTAACGCACCTGCTTCCGCCAAGTAGAGAGCAAACCAGATCTTCTTGTGTGGTTGCGTGAATCGGTCTTGACCGGGGAAGGTGAAATGTTGCATGCACATTCGGAGAGGGATGGACACATTTGGGGTGAGTGCTGCCATGTCTTTCAGCTTCACTAGTTTCCTGTCCTTCATGTTGGTGGGAACGAGAGCATCCTTTTCTGAGGGTACATGCGTGCCATGCATATTTAAAGCATCACTCACCAGCTCTACAGTAAGTTCAAACCTCTTCAACTCGTTGTTGCCCAGCAATGAGGGGAGAACAAATGATCCGGGTTGGTCCTTATCTTCATTAGCTTGTAAAGTGGAGACCAAATAGTAACATCGGAGGAGATCGGGTTTAGGTAGTGGGGCTTCAAAATATTCCGCCAATCCTGCTCGTTGCCATATGGTCTGTAGATCTTCGGTGTTCTGTAAAGTCTCGAACTCCTTGGAGAAAAATTGGAATCGCACCCATGATCTGTCATACTCGCATTTAGACTCCCAGATATACTTGGCCTCACCTAATGGACCGGGCATGCCATTGAACCAATGAGAATTGGCATGAACTCTTTCCGTGATGCCTGTAGGTGGATCTGGCACCGGAAGTTGCTGAAGGTGTAGCATCTCCACTGGTCATTCCGTCGGGGGCACGTCCACAGGTAGGCTATCCACCTCAATTCCTGCAGTAAGTATCCCTACTTGTGAGCCCGAACCTGTCGCTTCTGCCATTTTACTGTTTGTCTTCTGATTCTGTGAGAATATAGAATCATGTGTTAACATCGTAATGGACAGAATAAATCCGTTGTTGTCCCCGTTACAACATTAACATGAGGTAGATGGCGAGTTAGTGGTTAGTAAGTGCACGAAGACAGTGAGTGTAGTTAACGTTTGTGTATTCCTAGGAGACTAATGCCGTTAGTAAGTGGGGTGAATTTACAAATCGGGGTCGGGGGGTTTATTACAGGTCTTAGACTGCCAAATGCAGTGGATGAGCTTTGCTTTCGGTTTCGTAGAGACTCTAGAGAGCTGTGTCGGTGTCGCCGTTTGGGAATGGGGCCTTTTAGGGGCCCACTTATAAGTGATTACATGCATGCTCATGGGTCTTGGTGTGTTCCTAAGTGTTGAGCACGAGGGAATTCTGGTTGTACTCGTAGAAGGGTTATGCTGCGTAGGTTGTGGCCTTGGCGTAACTACTTGTGCCCTCAAGCAAGCCTTAGGCACCCAAATTTGTCTAGATTGTGGGCTTGCCTTCATCGACTTCTTGGGCACCCAAATAGATTTTACTTTAGCAGAAGAATTTCTGAAAGACTTCTTATTAGCGTCGTGTTGTTGGTTACTAATAAGAGGCTTTGCCCGCGTAGTTGACGGTGGTGCACCCGGTCGTTCGCCTTTCCGCACCCACACCTGGATTATTTTTTGGGACATTCTGCTGCGCAGGTATTTTTGATCTCGGACATAGGTAGTACTCTGCTTCTTCTGCTTGTGATCCGCCTTTGGTTGCTGCCTCCTTCGGGCCTTTGGAAAAGAAGGGAGATCCGTTGCATCCCTGACTCCTTTTTTGCAAATGTCATTCCTCTGCAACACAGGGTTTTGAACAAGAACAGCATGGTCATCTTCATGTGTACCCCTGGAAGGACCAGGAGTCTGTGCCTTTCCTAGTTCCTTGAGTGCTCCATTGTCTAATTCTACTGTAACTCGACTATGACTGACCCAAACCTGGAGAAGTCCACTTCTTAGGTTTAGATTGACTGCTCGGTCATAGATCCAATCCTGACCCAAGACGAGAGGTTCAGTGAGATCCTCATCTTGACACACTAGTACTTTAACGGTCATTGCCTCATCGTGAATGTAGAGGGGAAGTTCCACCTCGCCCATGCAAGGGGTTTCCACGCCTCCCAATCCTATGAGATATGCTTCCACAGGATTGACAGTTAACTGCAACTCTTGACAGTAAGACAATTTAACAGCGCTAGTGGCGGCACCTGAGTCAATCAAGGCTCTTACGGTCCTTGCACTCTGTCCTTGTCCTATATCTATGGTTATGAAAGGACGTCTATCAATTATTCTACTCGAGCTTGTTCTTGCAACTTCACCCATGGCCATGGGATATCCTTGATCTGCATGGTCAACTGGTCTAGTCATATCTCGGCCTTGTCTGCGTAACTTCATCCTTCTGATGCGTTCTAAAGCCTCTGCTTGAGCCTCTTCTCGAATGCGCTTTTCTTCCTCTTTGCGTTTCTTAGCAGTGTTGAGTCGGCTGAGCATTTCCTCCGTGAGGGGTTCCTGATACAACTTGACTCTGCAACCGCTAATATAGTTTGGGAGAACATCACCCTCTAACGTGGCTAGTTGTACTGCTGCACTCGTGGAGATCCTATTGATGATCATAGGTCCGTAGCCTCTCTTTTCTAGCTTCCTGGCGTGTTGTTTTAGTGTATATACTAAAACTAGATCTCCTGCTTTCAAGCCCTTATCCTTCACATGGGCATCGAAATATGCCTTCTGTCTCTTCTTGGCTGCATATATTCCTGCAGCGGCTCTCAGTCTTGTTTCCCCTAATCGTTCAAGGTCAAAGATCCTAGAGGAGAGCTCATGACCTGTCCATTCGTGCTCTTGTGCTACTTTCAATGTAGGGATCAAGAAGTCCAAAGGTAACACAGCGTTTTGACCGAATACCATCTGAAAGGGGGTGGCTTGGAGTACCGTTTTGTAGGCAACTCGGTATGCCCAAACAGCATGGTGTAGCTGTTTGTCCCAATTAGAGCGTTTAGTGTTCACTAATTTCGTCAGTACATTGCATAAAATCTTATTAGTGCTCTCAGCTTGTCCATTAGCTTGAGGGTGATAAGGGGCAGACTTCTTGTGTATTACCAAGAATCCTTGGAGTAGATTTTCAATCACTTCGTTCAAGAAATGAGTGCCTCTATCACTTACAAGCTCTATGGGTAGCCCATATCTCGTGAATACATTCTCAAACAAGAATTTGGCAGTTGTTTGAGCATCGTTCTTGGTTGTAGCTTTTACCTCTACCCACTTGGTGAGATAATCTGTTGCCACAATGATGTATTCCGCATGAGAACCCTTAGCTGGGGGATTAATAGGACCTACGAAGTCTATTCCCCACTTAGAGAATGCACGTCCACCCATCATAGGTTTCAGTGGCATCTCATCTTTGCGTATAGGATACTGAGTCCTCTGACAGACATCACACCGTTTCACATAGGTATGTGCATCCATGTGAAGGGTAGGCCACCAGAAGCCCGCAAATAGTATTGCCTTGATTACCCGATCTGGTCCAAAGTGTCCTCCTGCTACACCTTGGTGAGCAGTTTCTAAGATCTTAAGATACTCACTTTCATGGACACACAGTCTCAGGTAACCATCCTTACCGCGCTTGTATAGATTATCACCAACGAGTGAATAATCCTGGGCTTCTTGTTCCAAACTCCTTTTTCTAGCTAGAGTCATGTCTGGGGGGAATGTGTTTGTCCTCAAGAATGATACTAGAGGTTCACTCCAATCTGGCGCAATGGATACTTGATAGAGAGTGGCATGTTCCACAGGTGGTTTAGTGCAACAGATTGGGCATTCCTTGCACCACTTTTGGACATCAGCTTCCATAGTTGGCCAATGCACTCCGAATCTCTTTAGAGTCTGTAAAGTTCGTTGTTTTGAATGGTGTTGCTCTAGTGCACCTACATGTGCTAGTTGCAACCACTTAGCGTACTCATCTTCTTCTACACAACAAGCCAAGATCCCTTGATCTGTGTGTTTGTACATGCTTCCTGCCATGATGTGGTACTTTTGGGCTTTTACAACCTCTCTATTCCGTGTGTTTATCACTGGATGATTAGGCCCGTATGTCAATACTGGTACCAATGGCTTGGCCCACTGCGGTACAACTTCCAAATTAAACAAGTAAGCATCAGGAAGGTCATCTGGCACTCCTTGTGGGGCTTCTCCCGATGTGAGCCTAGAGAGATGATCTGCTCTCAAGTGAGTCCTACCTTTTCTTACCACAACCTCAAAGTCATATTCCATTAGCAAGAGAAACCATCTTACTAATCTTCCTGTATTGCATGGCTTGTTTACAAGATATAACAAAGCCTGATGATCAGTAAAAAATTTAAACTTATTTGCAAGCAAATAGTGTCTAAATTTCTTGACTGCATATACCATGCCTAATCCTTCTCGCTCTGTAGTGGTGTAATTCCGTTCAGCCGCATTCAATTGTCTACTGGCATAGGCAATTGGAAGATCCATATTACCTTCACCAGTAGGTTGTGCAAGCACACATCCAATAGCATAATTGGATGCATCCACATGAACATGGAATGGCTTATTCCAATCTGGTGTGGTCAAGATTGGTGCTGAACATAATCTCCGTTTAAGCTCTTGGAAGGAATTCTCACATTCATCCGTCCACTCAAAGTTTGTCAGAAGTCCGTACATGGGCTTTGCAATGACAGCATACATGTGGATGAAACGTCGGTAATACCCACAATGCCCCATGAAAGCTTGTACTTCTTTGACATTCTTTGGCCTCGGTAGCTCTGCTATGGCTCTCACTTTTTCTTCGTCTGTAGATATGCCATTCTTTGACACTATGTGTCCTAGAATCTTGCCTTGCCTGACCATAAAAACGCACTTTTCTGGGTTCAGGCAGACTTGATATTCTCTACATTTGTCAAAGATTTGTCTGAGTTCAGGGATATGGGTTTGTCTAATGTTGGAATGAGCACAAAGATCATCAACATAGACTTCTAAACTCTTTCTCAGGAACTCCTTAAACACATGGCACATCAGCCTCTGGAAGGTGGCTGGTGCATTGGTAAGCCCAAATGGCATTACTCTAAAAGCAAAAATGCCCCATTCTGTGGCAAAGGCTGTCTTATGCTGATCCTCTGGAGCTATGGCTACTTGATTGTAGCCCGAAAATCCATCAAGGAAGCTGTACACTTCCTTGCCTGCCACCCTTTCTAAGAGATGTTCTGTGATGGGAAGCGGATAGTTATCTCGAATTGTGGCGGCATTAACCTTTTTCAAGTTAATGCACACACGCAGCTTGCCATTCTTCTTGGGTACCACTACGATGGGGGATACCCATTCAGTGTGCTCAATTTCGTAGATAAATCCAGCTTCAACCAGTCTATCTATCTCTTCTTTGATCTTAGCAGCGTAATTATCGTTATATGTATAAGGCTTTTGCTTAGAGGGTTTGGCATCTGAGGTCATAGGGATGGTGTGTGAGCATATGTCAGGGTCAACACCTTTCAAATCCTTGTAACTCCAAGCGAATACATCTCTGTATTCTCTTAGCAAGGCAATCAATTCGTGCTCTTCTTCTTCTGTCAGGTCATGGCCTATATACGTGCATCTCTCCTCTCCTTCTTCTATGGCCACTACTATTTTCTTGGTGGTTTCTTTGTTATCATAGGCCTCTCCTGATTGTGCTTCTCGTTTAGGCATTCTTATCATGACTCTCCTGTCATCTATCTCATACTTCTTAAAATTTTCTGGGACCTCAAACAAAGATTCTTCCTCCTCTGGTGAGACTTCTTTCTTCTTTCGTTTCTTTCCTTCTTCCTTCGGGGTCATATGTGTTGCTAATCTTACATCATTTGTAACCTCTCCATGCCTCTGGGGTTGAAATTCTACTTCATGGAAATATTCTTCATCTGATGCAAATGGTGGGTCCATAATGATTGACTCTAGATCGGAGTCACTTGCATCCTCAAATGCATCAGGGCTAGGTTCACATTCTTCTAGAACTGCCTCTCCCATGATTGGCTCTATGGAGAAGACTGAAATATCATAGCCATCCTCATCACAGTGAGGTGTCCATTGTTCTTCGTTGATGGCTACGTCCATTGTTGCTAAGATTTCTGCCCAACCGTGAGGTTCAAATTCTTCGTCTGGAAAAACTACAGGTGCATAGGCTGGGTCTTGGATTGATCTATGGGTTTCTTTCGCACCTACCTCTCTGGCTTTCTCTCTTTTCTCTTCCTCTACTGCTACCTTGCACATCCACAAGTGAGTATCTTCATGCATCCATGAGGATCCAGACCCTATGGAATGCACCGATTCTGTATCATCTTTGGCTCTATGGATGGGATTCCACTGGATAGGAGGGACGTCTCTGTGAGAAAAATCCTTGAGATTGACTTTGGTTGTAACACCCAAGTGTTGCAGATACAAAGAATTGGTTCCCCAATCCTGTACCACTTGCAACTGTCGCATGAATGGTCTTCCCAAAATCATCTCATAGGCATGATTTTTGCTGAAGTCACATATAGCAAAACTATGCTCAAACTCGACACCACAAGTGGTGAGAGTTATTCCTTCTAGCAATCCTAGGGGTCTCTCTATGTGACCATCGGCCATTTGCAATTTCATTCTCGTTGGCCTGAGTGCTGGCTTGCCCCAACGCTTCCAAAGGGAAGTGGTGGCAATTGCCACTCCTGCACCTGAGTCCAAAATTGCCTTAGTGGTGTAGTCCTGGTAGGTAATGGGAAGATAGGTGTTCCCTTCTTCACCTTCACACATATCCCCTATCTTATCCAAGGAAATTTCTGGCACTGTCCTATGGGATCCTACCTGGGAACGAGGTTTTGCTATCTCTGGTACTTGTTTGGCTACATGTTTCCATAATTCAGGTCTAACCTTGAGTAGCTCTTCTAACTTGAGATTACACTGCACGTTAGTGTTCTTCACTACCTCTGTGTTCCTAGGTATGACTGAGTCGTCGTTCCTTACCATGACTGTGGGTGCTCTCATACATGTGGACTTTGCTTCCCATGGACCTGTGAAGTGGGGTAGCTCCTGTATGGAATTAGACTCAAAGTCCAATCTCTCATGAGACTGAGTACTCTCCTGTTCCCCGTAAATGGATGGGATGTCTTGTGGGAATTGGTCGTGTGCATCATCCACAAGTTCAAAGGGAGGGGCGACTTCACTTTCGTTATCCCATTTGTCTTCTTGAATCTCTCGTAGGAAGTCTGGTGCAAACCGATTCATAGAAGAAGAAGTGTCTGGCTCGGTAGAATTAGGCGCATAAGCAACCTGGGAAGGAGGGCTTATTCTTCCGTTGGCTCTCTCCTTGCTCTCATAAATGGCTGGAGCACATGCTTCCTGAGGAGGGTTACTCTTTCTATTACTTTTCTGAACAGGCTCACACATTCCTTGAGGAGGAATGTAGGCAACCTGTGGAGGTACTTGAGCTTTCGAGGGAGGCTCATCTGCCTTTTGGGGGGGAAGATAAGCTTCTTGAGGAGGTACATGGGCTTCCTGAAGAGGCTGGCTTATCCGTTCTCTTGCCCTTTCCTTTCTTTGAGGGGTAGGTTCCTTTTCTGACTGTGCAATTAGCCTCTCTATTCTTTCTAAGGAGGGGAAACTGTCTAGTTTAGTGGAATTGGCCACATAAACTTCCGATTGGGAATGATTCATGTTTTTGCTTGCTTTTTCTTGGTCTTGATTTTTTTCTTCCTTGTCAGATCTTGCAATTATCCTCTCTAACTTCTCTAGGAATCCATCCAAGTGTAATTGCGTTTTGGCTGAGCCTGAGTAATTGAAAAGGCGACTGGCTTCAAACATAGTCTGAGCCAATGCGACCATTTTCGCGCATAGTTTGGTTCTTTCTATCTCTAGGTCAGCTCTAGGATAGCACTTGTCATGATCCGTGACGTTTGGCCCTTCTTGGATTCTGGCCTGATATGCTTTGAGCATCATGTCTATGTCTTCAGGAGTGGGATCAGCTAATACCGATCCTGTTTGGGGTGGTGGGTGGGTTACGTGGGCTGTCTTAGAGGGTGAAGGGATGGAGGGTGATGGGGATGGTAGCGGTGGGAATGTGTGAGAGTGCGGTTGAGATGTGATCTCTATGATTTTAGCCTTGGTTTCTCGTAGACTTTCCTCAAGTTCACTCATCTTCTTTGCCCACTGCCTTTTCATGCGTTCGTGGCTATCTCTCCAAGCTCTTGTTCTCTTTTTATTTTGGCTCTCAGTATCGCTAGCATCTGGGCTCTTTTCCTCGCCTACCCCTTGGTTTTGCTGCAATGTCTGAGCCCTAGTGACTACCTGTACTGGTGCAGTGGAAGTGACACTTCCTGAGGAGTCTACCACTAACCCAACAACGTTGATAGGGGTGATTTTTGGCATGCTATTGGGGTTCTTTGGGCAATCTCGTAAGAGATGCTCTTTTCCGCAGTCTTGGCAAAAGCCTTGGATAGTCACGGACTGAGGTTGTGTGGGCGGAGGCAAGGGACAATCACGAATGAAGTGATCCCCCTGACATCTGTAGCACGGTCCTCTTGGGAATGGAGGTCTTACTTGCCTAGGTTGAGGCCTAGGGTTGGGGTTTGCATACATGACGTTCGTGTAATCTGACTCCCAACTCGGTTCGTTTGTCTCTTCGCTATAATAGGACTCACCATGCTCAGGAGACTGCATGTAATAGGCCTGGGGGCTATCAACATGTGTAGAATCAAAGCTATGGTCACTCGGGTCACTTTCAGAGATCAAGGGTGTTACAGGGACTATAACTCTATTCAGGTTCTCTTCTGCAGCAGTATACTTTACCGGAATCACATTAGCTGGGGCTGGGGGTTGTTGTGCTAGCACAGGCTGAGGCCTTTGTTGGTTTTGATATTGAGGTTGGAAATTTTGTTGTGGCCTGCCATATGGTTGTGGAGGGTACTGGTTCTGGTATCTGCCTTGTTGGTAGGGCTGAGGGTAGGGTTGCCTAACCGCCTGCTTGTTGTATGGGCAATCTTGTGCGGTGTGGTTGGTGTATCTCCGTTCTATGGTGCAGTACTGGCTACTAGGGTTTACTTGGGGTTGAGCCATAATGGGACAGACGTTCGCCATATGGTCACCACCGCATGTATAGCACCTTTTCACAGGAGCAAACCTTGGAATTTGTTTGCTAGTTACTCCTAATTGCTGGGCCACTTTCTCTGCGAGTTCCTCAATTGATGTGGATTGCGTGGAAGAGTGACTAGATGCACTATCTGAATCTTTGTAGATTTTGGAAAGCTCTAGTTCTTCCCCTAGGTTATCTTCAATGTCAATGCACATGCGTACACACTCTTCTATAGTCCTAGGGTCCTTCAGATACACATAGGATCTCAATTTCGTACTCAGCAATCCATCAAGGAATAAGGCTACTTGTTTAGCAGATGTGGGTAACTCCGAAATAGGGCACCTTTCAAGATATTGTCTAAATCTTCTTCCTGCAAGTCTCACCGTCTCTTGAGGGGTTTGCTTGAAGCTGTGGATCAGTGAGGAGGTGTTGTGTCTTATGCCACTCTTGGAGAACTCAATAATAAATGCTTCTAGGAGTTGGTCTATGCTCCTGAACTGGCGCTCATCCAATGGCTGAAACCATGTAAGTGCTGTGTTCCTAAGGGTTAGACCGAAGGCATTGTACTGCGTGAACAGATCTTCCACTTGTTCAGCTCTCAAGACTTGCTTGAACTCCGCCACATGATCATAGGGATCTCCTGTGCCGTCAAAGTAATTCTTCATGGACTTAACTAGCTGGGTGGGTCTCAAAGTTCTTGTGTGCTCTCTAGGTCTCGGCAGAGGGAATCCATCTACGTTTCTTTGGTTCCTGTGGGCTCTATGCACCTCAGGTTCTGCCCTATTCGTCTCCGTTCTCGTTCTTTCTCTGCCCACTGGATTGGCAAAACTTACTTCTGGTCTATCTTTACTTCTGTCTCTTTGCATACCATGAGCCTGGGATGTTCCAGCTCCAGGGTGACCATAGGATACATTTGATCGTGGTTGGGGGAAAATGAATTCGCCCTTCCAAGTGTAAGCATGCCTATCATTTTCTGTCACCACAAAGATCCGATCTGAAGCATGATCTAAGTAGGTCACTCTGCCTGGGCTATCCGGATCCTTAAACTCATAGATCATGATTGTTCCTATATCAGTTGGGTGATCCGGTTTATATCTCCAAAAGGCTTCGTCCGTTTCTCGATTGAGAAGCAAATCTATGCACTTGTTATCTTGGGGGACCCACTCAGGCGTGATAATCCTAGTGAGAACTGATTTACCTCGAGGGGTTCTAGGTTCCACTCCCATGTTTCCTTGTTCCAAGTCACCTACGTCCGCTTCTGAAATTACATTTCCAAATTCATCTGTCCTATCTGGATGACTGGTGACTACGTATATGGTTCCTTCCTTGTCCAGGTATGCACCGTTTTCAAACTTGACAGCTGGGTGCTCTAGTCCTATGGATTGGTCAGGGTTTTTAATCTGGACCACAGATCTTCCTAGGCCGTCCTCATAGATGCTAACACCTAATCGGTTGGTCCTAAGATATTCCAGCTGTGTTTTGTAAGGGCCTTCTACCCTGTACAAGTAAGGCACACCTGAACTTCCCGTAGGTCTGTCCATACCTTGAGACATCCCTGATTCACTGGTATCAGAGCTAGGGTAATGAGAGTGGCGACTCAACTGCTGGGCCCAAGACCTTGCAGTGTGATTGACACTAGCCTCTGAAGACCTAAGGCTTTGTCTCTCTCTTACTAGGTGTCGTCCTGATCTAAGGTTCATATGCCTGTCTAAGTAGCACAGTTCTTCGCCCAGAGTACAACCTCGTTGCTGGTTTCTTTATATCAGTCGCTTGGTTCTTTTTATGTTGATTATCGTGTTTATGGTCTTGTCTGAAATCACGTCGTCAGGAATATTTGAATGTTGTTTCGCACTTACAGTTGATCGTTCCACGTTAGGTTCTTTCCTTTATGTTGTCGACAGTACAGAGATTAAGTTTTTAGCTTGAACTTGAGTTTTTAGGTAGTCTTCAACTTGATAGTGGCCTATCGTCGCCCTGACTTACTCCTACTTCTAATCGTTCTTAGCCTAAGCTAGGAATTGACGAAGAGGAGTTGAGAATATTCCGACCTTTCTTGCCGAACCTTGCTCTTTAGTGCTCGAGAAGTTGATTCTCAAGCGTGCGTAACACCCTTGCTTGGATACTCTCAATTGCTTCTCAATAGGCCTGCATAAATCCCAAGATTAGCTCCAAGTAGACCTTTCAATTGACAGACAATTTATTTCAGACACTTTTTTAATGACCCTTGTTCCCCCTTTTGTATTGCTAGAAATTTCCTCTAGAGCTCCCTTGGTGCTTCTACCCTTTTGTATTGACCGTTCAGGGTTTAGGGGTTACTAGACAGACAGAACCTTTCGGGGGTTTTAATGCATTTTCTAAGGCCTTCGTAAGTATAAGAATACATGAAAGTACACATATGCCCAAAATTTTGCCTAAATTTCCAAAATTTCACTCCTTAAATTTTTGCCGAAAATGCCTGTCTATCGCGATAGACGGTGTCTGTCGCGATAGACACAATCTATCGTGGGGGCTGTCTGTCGCGATAGACGGTGTCTGTCGCGATAGACACAATCTATCGTGGGGGCTGTCTGTCGCGATAGACGGTGTCTGTCGCGATAGACAGTGTCTGTCGCGGATTTCTGTCTGTCGCGATAGACGGTGTTTGTCGCGATAGACGCTATCTGTCGTGAAATTCTGTCTGTCGCGATAGACGGTGTCTGTCGCGATAGACAGTGTCTATCGTGGATTTCTGTCTGTCGCGATAGACGGTGTCTGTCGCGATAGACAGTGTCTATCGTGGATTTCTGTCTGTCGCGATAGACGGTGTCTGTCGCGATAGACAGTGTCTATCGTGGATTTCTGTCTGTCGCGATAGACGGTGTCTGTCGCGATAGACGCTATCTGTCGTGAAATTCTGTCTGTCGCGATAGACGGTGTCTGTCGCGATAGACGCTGTCTGTCGTGGGTCTCTGTCTGTCGCGATAGACGGTGTCTGTCGCGATAGACAGTGTCTGTTGCGATAGACGGTGTCTGTCGCGATAGACTGAAAAAATGCAAATTTTTGAAAAACTTCTAGTGATCTAGAGTGCCCTCAAGGTGTAGGTTACAGTGCTAATCATGCATTCACAAAATGTTAAGATTTTCTGTCTGTCGCGATAGACAGAGGTTGTCGTCCCGGGACCTGTGCAGAGCCTGTCGTACCTGCGCACACTGCTGGGGATGATGATACAGCAAAAACCTGCAAAATAGCTCAGAAAACATGCAAAAACAGCACATGCAAGTTCGCTCTCTCGCTCTCTCTCACAAGTGAAATGAGGGAAATGAGGTGGAGGTGGGGATATAGTCAAAAAACTGAAATTTTCGCGATGATGGAGATGGACGTGGGAGATGGTGATGATGATGATGGTGAAGAAAGTAAAAGAAAATCGATGAGAGTGAAGAAAATACCTACAACTCCAACGCGTCAACTCTACGTCTTACCATCACACGCTCGTCCTCAAAGCTCGATCCCCGGCAACGGTGCCAAAATTTGGTGTAGCTCAATGATGAGTAGCACCTCCTTTAATGTCAATCCGGGAAGACGTGAGGATGGTATGAAGACCTCGAGCAAGTGGTGGCACAAGTGCATGAGTGAGTAGCACACAAGCATGCACACACATACACACACACGCGCACACACGGCAAGACAAAGAGAGAGAATCAATGGAGCTTTTAGATTACTTTCAAAATGCTCTTACAAGTTCGTTTCAATTACAATCTAACCCCAAAAATGAGCTCTCTAGCTCTTTTTATAGTTTTTGACTAGCTTTGGCCCTGTCCAGACCTAGTGTCCGGCCTAGTTAAAAATTAGGTTCCAGGGGTTATTTGAGGGCTCAAACGAAGTCTAAAAATTATGAAATTTGGTATGATGGTACTTCTAATACTCCTCAAGCTCGAGGACTCCTCGGCTTGCACAAAATGGAGTCTATTCTACCAAAAACGGGATTTACAATGTTTGTGTAGTGATTAAAATCACTTGAGTTGTACATAACCCATGGGGAAAAATGATCTGGCCTTGTTGCCGTATTGTGCATGATTCCTCTGTTGCTTTGTGTGCCAACACCATCTTTTTAGAATGAGGGATGCTGCATGTTTCTTAAAATATAGCCTTCACAAACATGTTTACGAGGTGTCTCAAGTTTGAGTAGAGAGGACACCATTTTGTATTTCTATAGGTGTAGAAAACTAGCAAAATTCAGATGACCAAAGCGTGCATGACAAAGCTTTGCATCTAACATATCCTGATAATTATGTACTACACATCCTGAATGATTCATAGATTTTTCATATTCTATGAGCTTATATAGCCCATGACATAAAATGCTAGAAGAAATAATGAGATTGCCATTGGAGAGATCATGAAATGTACACATGTCATCAACAAATTTCACAACCAAGCTGATCTGGCTAATGCTAAAATTGATAACATATTTGCTTTTTATTCCTAGCATAAATAAAGAATCTAACAATGTAAAAGAAGTAGCATCAATAATAGTCAGAATGATCTTACCAACTCCCACGATAGGGTAACAGAAGTTGTTGATGCATGTGAGAGTTGTTAGTCGACTGCCGAGTGAGACAAATGTAATGACTGCCGGATGTAACGGAGTTCCTTGAATCATGCGCGAAAAGTTGGGACGCGCATCCTGTAAAATTTATATAAAGCAATGAAAGAAGAATGGTCGAAAGAGACGTCTTTTCTGGAATTGCTGGATTGTTCGCCTAATTTTCTATCAGAGTACTGTTTACACTGTTGTGGAGTCTGAGTAATGTGAATGTTGAGTTCTGTACCGGATTCTCACATTGAAGTTCACCGTAACGAGTGATTGAATGACGGATTGTGTGTCTGAGTACTGTTATCGTGTTGTATTGCTGCGTATTCTTCAGTTATTGAAGTACCCTGAGTCAGTTTGAGTAGTTATCTGGCTATGTGAATCGAATAGGTAATCTGTTGCCTTGTCGGAGTATGTTCTGTGTGTTTCCATTAGACTCATTGCATTCGGTGTAATAACTGTGACCCCGAATATGAGTACAAACTAGTATCTTCGGTAACGTGGACTTTTGAGATCACTGGCAAGTGTGGTGACGAATGAATCTGTCAGCTATAGTCTTCACTTTGGTTGATTTACGGTATAATAGCGAAGCTGTAGAATGGACTACTGCTCTGTTCCAATAGCAGAATAGTCTGAAGAAGTTCGATACGCAGGCGTAAAGAAACCCTATATTGTCTAGTTACCGCAAGTAACTAAGCTAAGACGCGCATTAGTGTTTTGATGTTGTGATTAAGAATTGGGAAAAGAGTACAGGGCCTCTGTCTAACAGACCCCTACCACTCCCAAGAACCCACTTGGTCTGATAACGCCTTTCGATAATAGAAAGTTTAATACAGTTTACGGTGAATCACTATTTTACATCTAATATTTGTTCGGTAACGATTTCGGCTAGTTATTAACACAACGTAATTGTGTAACATTTAACACTTGGCGCCGTCTGTGGGAAAGTGGCATCAAGATTGCCAGTCATCTGTCAGAATTAGATTATCGTTCGATTGGCAGTAGCAATAGAACCAGATTGTTGCAGACTGTCCCGTTAGTAATACTACGTGATTAGTACACAAGATGATACATGCCGGTTACTCGATCTGGTGAAACGTATCCCAAGAACCATCAGTCTGGAGTACTAAAACCAACTTTGGGAGGTGGAAGTACAACTAGGACTGACCTAGTTGTCAAGAAAGTTAAGAACGTTAAAACTGATTCTGGTCATATTCCGGTGGAACCTGTTACGCCTCTGGAACATTCCGGTACTATTTCGGCACAGTCTGTCGAAGATATAGTAATTCCAGAACCTACCAAGACGCAGTGGGAATCTAGTTTAACAACCTTGGGAAAAGATTCAGATTCATCTACGATTAGAAACACTTTAGTCAAAGAAATCGGCGAAGGCAAAAAAATGCTGAATTCGGGCATAATTTCGGTTCATTTCGGTGATATTTCGGTAAGAGAATCACAGTTTTTCGTGACGATTAAGCATTTTCTGCTGAAACAGCCCAATCACCATGCTCGAAAGCAAGTTCCCATACACTGGACATCAAGGAGGAAGGAAGGCTGTTCGAAACAGAGATTCGAAACATATCAAGCAAGTTAATCACACCGGAAAGTGCGCCATCCGACGATACAGATTCCGGTAGTTCAGATATTCAGGCTCGAGATACAGAAGGAAGGTATAATACACTCATGATGAACGGACAACAACAACAACAGTTATGTCCACCAAGGCCACCTCCAACGAGAGTGACATACATGAAGTTTGGTGGATTTCCAGGAGATCATCCGGATGCTCACGTACGCACCTTCGAGATAAGCTACACAGTTCTCAATCATCCACCGGTGTGGAGGTGATCGCAATCCGGGTGGATCGGGTCCGGTCGTGGCACACACAGGGTGTATGAAGCTAATGAATGTTGGAAGGTTTAAAGATGTGAAGGTGAAATTAATGTTGAGTATGGAGAAGAGAGAGATGTTGAAATAATTATGGGAATGGGAATGTAGGAGTGCAAGTTAGATTTATGAACATGAATGATAAGAATGAAAGAGAACCATACATACGAATGGAATTTGGAAGGAAGAATGGTCCATTGAAGGAGATTCTTAAACACTTCCTAATTCCAATCCATATGCATAGTCTTCTTTGGATGATATGTATGCATGACGAGAATAGATGGAATCCTTTCACATAAATCAGTTTCGAAAGGAAGAATGGTCCAATATTGGAGCTTCTTATACACTTTCAGAAACTAATAAATATGTATGGATTTGTATGGACTATATGCATGCAAGTGAATTATGATGATGGATTTTACTCACAAGCTCAAAGAAACATCCTCACTGGTTCAACGCAATACTGCGGAGCCTTCTCACACATAGAAGAAATAGAAGACATGTAAAAATACTTAAGAGTCTGAGAGAGGTGACAAGAGACAAGTGACAAGTGACATGAATTAAAAGAATTTGAATTAAGTTACTTGTAAAAGATCGTCGTGGTACGTCATGCTAAGCAGTCTACTGATCAAAGGTGGTTCCGACCCTCAAACCATGACAGTTCAACCGAATGTCACACGTAAGAAGGTGAGTTCCACTCCAATGACCCTATGTCTGTCTAGGCTCGTAACGTCTAACTAAAGAAGTCTAAGACTCATTAAAATCAGCTCTAACTCACTCAAATGCTCCACCGAGGGTGAGTCAAGATAGAGATGCTGGTTTCAAGAGCCTATCCTA
Source organism: Ceratopteris richardii (assembly GCA_020310875.1). Lineage (NCBI taxonomy): Eukaryota > Viridiplantae > Streptophyta > Polypodiopsida > Polypodiales > Pteridaceae > Ceratopteris > Ceratopteris richardii. Next base: position 79,404,933 of record CM035422.1, read on the forward strand.
GATTGGAGTTCTAACTTAAATATGAAACTAGGTACTATACTCATACTAGCTCACCTTGGATCCTCACTCGCTCAACCGAGGGTGATCGTCTCAAGGAAACCGTAAGCTAGCATGAGCCCTATGGATGCCTAACAATGATGCTCTAGGAGTTTGGAGGGGGGTTTATATAGTTTTTTGAATGAATTTGGGCCCTTGGATCTAGAGAAATCAACTCTCAACTCTAGGATCACTACTTTTGATTACAACCATTTGATTAATCAAATCAATGGTTTGGAATTGTTCTTTCTATCAAATCTAGTGTAAAGGAGTGAAATTTAGGCGCCCTCATTTTCCACCATTGGATCTGGGGATGATCTGGACCGTCGGATCAGTGCTGACATCAATTCGGATAAGATAAGCCACTATTTTTGGAGAAATGCTGCATTATTGATCTTTGATTGTAAAAAAGGTCTTCTTTTATGGAAAAAATTCGTGGATCCTCCTTCCTTTATGCTTTAGTGCATCTCCACCCTTGAATATGAGCTCATCTTGACCGTACAACATGGTTCAATCATATTTTGACATGTGGCAGACATTCAAGCCTTCAATTTTCTTATTCTAGAAAACTGTGGTGACCTTGAAAACTGGACTTTGTGCTCTTTGACCCTCCAAAAAGTCTTTGATGAAGATGAAACATCGTAGGACTATGTTTCCAAAGATCTCCTTCAGGAATATGCAAAAAAAACTCCCATCTGAATCTACCTTGTACAAGTTTGACTACATTTGGAAGCTTGCAAGGTGGCATTAAGGTGTCTAGGAAGCTCTGATGGCCTTGAAAATTTGTACAAATATGTAGCCACATATGATCTTTATACATGCCAAACCATATGGCTAACATAAATTTCTATACAAGAATTTGTAGGATCAAACTAGAAAAATTACTTTTTTACAAAATGAACATAGCATATCAACGTGCTACAAAATCCATTTTCTGCTGAAATTTGGGCTATAGACTGCCTTTGACAATCTTTACAAGTATATGGATTTTCATCTAATTTGGTGACAATGAAATTTTTGCCCTAATTTCCCAACTTTGACCAGCTTTGACCAGCTTTGACGGCTACCATGGACTTTCTTGATTTCTTTGAAACTTTGTATGTGAGCTTCCTTTGACATCCTTGATGCATCTTGGACTTCTCTGGGAATTCCGGCTACCTTCATCAAATACGTTTTTTGTAGGCCTTCACAAGTGAGAGAGGAGAGAAAATCTCGACGACATTCGCCCCCACTAAGCCTGCGATTCCTCCGGAAGCGCCACTCTAGCATCTGTGAAAAACAAAATGTTCCAGGCATCAAATTCTTTTATAGGCAACATAAGAAACATGGAAGGAAAATTGATTATATGCATGAATAAGTAGGTAACGTGACATGAAGCAAAATTTGCATGAAAGAAAGAATTGAAATAGGCAACATGAATATGCATGAACAAATAGGCAACATGTATGCAAATGAACAAGCAACATTGGCAACAAGAAAGAAAAAAAACAAGCATCAATATGAAGTGGAAGTGGATGTATTGAGTCGTTTTAAGCATCAGTTCCTCTCATCTTGAAGAAAATTTTGTACCTTTTTCATAAAGCAATCTACCTTAAATATGATTATAAACAAAGATTTAGGATTTTCAAGAGACATCTTTCATCTTTAGCTTATTTTAGATCAACTCCTTTCCTACATAAATATGAATATGCTCTTTCTCTAATAACATGCAAGGAAATCTAACTAAACTCCACTAATGCATAAATCTGCTTATATAGCCCGTGATATATTCTACTATGCCTCTTTATCCTCCTTTGGCTTGCTCTTTTTTTTTTTTTCGATGATGATGATGATTTGGCAACTTTATGGTTACGATCACTTTTTTGGGGTGGAAGAAAGTGTAAACTTCTTGGTAACATGTAGCTTTTTTTTTTTTTTTCACGAGGAAAAATTAAACCCCAATACAAGGTACAACCATTTTTTATGACGGAGAACAGTCGTTTAAACTCCGATACAAGTGCTGTGAGATGGACTAAGGATGTAGAAACATGCAATAGCAGGAGCTAGGATTTCAACAATTATGCTTTCGATATAGGATACATATGCATGTTTATATATGAAAGTCATGTCACCAAAATAAACCTCCAAATCTACATGCCCTATCTTTCCACAATCCTAGATTATAATCAATTCCTTAGTAGATAGGTTACTACTTAAGATACAATTTTACACAAGTAGAGAAATCATCATTTGCCTTTTTTTGACTCAAGTGATGTGGATATGCAATGTGATGCAAAGACTGAAAAAAACATGCATGAAACAAGCATGGAAAAAAAAATAGAATGAACTTGAAAAAAAACAAAGCAACATGAACTTGAAAAATTAATGATATTTTTATACTTTTTTTTTCTTTTTTTTTATTTATATTTTTATTTTTTATAGCATGGATACTCATCTTCAATGTCCTCATCCAAAATGTACTCGTCATTATCACGTTTCTTGAATAGCTTTATCCTTTTACCTGCAATCAAAGTTTTTAGTGCAACACCATTTAATTCACAAAGAGCATACGTACCATTGTTGTTGACTTTTGATACAATGTATGGCCCAAACCACCGTTGAGTGAGCTTTTTGCGTGCATCATATTGAGAGTCAAATGTACTATCATAAATGAGCACCCAATCTCCTACTTCAATTGGATTAGGACGCAGTCGATGAGTTTTATCAAAATAATGCTTATTCTTCATTCTAGATTCTCTTAATTTTTCAACACCATCATCAAGTCTTACTTTACCTTGTTCTAACTGTTTAATGCGCAAACTCAAAAAGTCATCAGTAGACATATTTTCAGACCAAGGCAAATTTGACCATGCAAAAATATGAGATTGAATTGGAAACAATGGTTTTTGACAGTACATAAGTTCAGCAGACATATACCCAGTAGTACGTGTGCATGTCATTCTATCTGCCCAAAGTGCAAAAGGTAAGAATCTAGGCCATTGTTTGATGTCACCGTTACATGCTTTAGATATGGCTTTCACAATAGGTGGATGCCCTCTCTCTATTTTACCATTGGCCTCTGGATTATATGCAGTAGTGAGAGACAAACGAATACCGTGACGCTCAAAGAACTCTTTAGCTTCTCTCGCATTTAACTCTCTACGATCGGCAACTACTTTCTCTATGTACCCAAAGCGACTTATGACATCTTCAAGCAAGAATTTGCAAACATTGTAAGTGGTCTTAGATCGTAGTGCACGTCCCTCTACATGATTAGTTAAGTCTTCTCTTGCAAGTACAATGTAACGCATTTTGTCGATACCTTTAGGCATAGTTACAAGATCTACTACCCACTTGTAGTGAATACAAGGTGGATAAGTAGGATGCAACGGATCTCTATGTTTGACTGATGAATGAAGTTGACAAGTAGAACATGTAGAAACATAGCTACTAATGTCAACATACATCCTAGGCCAATAATAGGTACTTCTAATTTTTTCATATGTTCCAAAAAATCCTTTATGACCTGCCCATAATGTCTCATGCATTTCCTTCATTACTTGCAATTGAAGACCTCTCTTTCCTAGGACTCGTTGTGGATTCTTAACCTTACCCTTAGCATGTCTCCAAAGATAACCATTACATAGGAAAAAGTTATAAGCTCGTTTCCTAATGTTACGGAATCTATTCGTAGTCCAGCTAGGTAATGGTTGTAGTGTACTGAGATACTTTCCTATGTCTCTCCATTCATCTTCGTACTCAGACTCATGAAATTTCTCATACTCATATATATGTGGAACATAGTCAACTAAATTCACATTCTTTATTAGATCACTTTCAAGATCATCATCAAATCTAGCTCTCGATAACATATCAGCAACTGAGTTTGACTTACCTGAAATATGAACTAACTCAGGATTTATGAACTTAATATATGAGATCCATCTAAGCATGGCTATATCAGGAGATGAACAATTGGCTATCATTCCAATGAGAGGCAAACAATCAGTCTCAACTTTGACATTTGCACCAATGAAATATTCTTTGTCTGTTTTCAAAGCTGTTACCATACCCCATAGTTCTCGTTTGATCTGTGGATATTTTCGTTGTGTTTCATGTAGAATTTTGGCACCAAACCTAATTGCATATCTATTCCCTTCACTATCATCTTGACTTATGACCCAACCTATACCAATAGGACTAGTATCAACATTCAATATAATAGGTTTGTTAGCAGAATAGTCTACACGCTTAAGGATGGGAGCTTCAAGTAATAATTTCTTCAATTTACGCATAGCTTGAGTGTGTTTGTCAGTCCAAATAAATTTTCGTTTCTTCCTCAACAAGTCATAAAGACAATCAGCAACATGAGCAAAGTGAGGGATCCAAATAACATAAAAGATGCAAGCACCAAGAAATCTACGTACCTCACTCACGTTGTTACATGTTTCAGAAATCTTGCTAATGGCATCAACTTTTTGTGGGTATGGCTTTCGACCATAATGGCCACATAAATGTCCAACAATAAGTACCTCGTTGACACCAAAAACAGATTTCTCTATGGAAAATGTGAGACCTACCTCTTCAAATCGTTGAAATATTCTTTCACAATCAGAGATATGGTCAAGAACAAATTTACGACATCCCGATGAATCTAAAGTAATGTCCTTTACACGTTCCTCACTCCCTTTAATTGGAATATCATCAATGAATGGCATAGTTATATGAGGGATAAAGTCATGTAAGACCATATTCATAGCACTCATCATATGAGCCACAAAATTAGTCGCTCCTTGAGGTAAAGTACACATTCGCACTAAGCCTAAAGGAGTTTTCATTGTGGTTATGTCACGACTATCAATTGCTAATTGGAATTGGTCATATCCAGAATATAGATCACCCATTGAATAGATAGAATGTCCTGAAAATGATTCAGCAAACTCATCTACAATGGGTCCTGTTCCTACATTCCTTATGGTGACTTTATTGACAGGTTGGAGATCTTGAATAAAACGTAGTTTCCCATTCTTTTTAGGCACAGTGAACCATCTGTTTGAGTAAGGTGCAAAAGATGGCTCTAAAATTCTCATGTTTATCTTCTCCTTAAGTAGTTTCATTAGCTCAGGTAAGTGAGCCTTTGGAACAGGTATAGGACGAAGATTCCATGGAATATATGGAATAGTAAAGATTATCATGGGTGCAACTAGCTTAGGATCTACACAACCAATCTCATGAGGATACATAGTAAAGGCTTTTCCATGGCTCTGTATAACTCTCTCAAATTTATCTCTCTCTGCTGGCAAAAGAAAGTCATCATCTCTACCAATTTTCACCTGTTTGATTGTCTCATCCGTGAATGTATGTCCTATGTTTTTTTTATCCCGAAGAATTGGATCATTTTTCACATCAATAATTTTTTCATTACTTCCTTGAGGTAATGGTTGAGCTATGGGTTTGATTTTTTTGTCTACAGTTTTGTACTTTGTTTCAACTAAGGCATCATGTGTTTGGTTAAATTTTGAGCACTTGTCAACATTGAGAGCATACTCTTGGATTAGAGCATACTCATCAAGGGAAGAAATAAGAATAATATGGGAATTAGAATTTTGTTGAAGACATAACTCTAACTCCTCAAGAGTAGAGAAACAATGAGATGTCTCAATCACATGCTCAATGTTCTCATCATGTTCCATGATTTTGTTGTTTTTATAAATTTTTTGGCTTTTTTGGATAAAAGACTTGGACAATTGACTCTTATGAAGAAAATCTAATCTAGAATGTGGAAAACAAAGTGACAAACTATTGTACATGTTGGTTGGATGCGAGATGTCAAACCAATATCCACTGTTGTCCCGCTCAACAATGGATTCTATCCGAAATTTTGATCATATGTAGCTCCAAACATGAATCGAGGTGCACAATCACTACAAGCATGCTCGTGACCCTGAGTAACAATAGCTTTCTTTCTAATTGACAATCGATTCCTAGGATGATTCACTCCTACTGTCATGACTTGAAGTGATTGCATTCCATCCTTAGACTTAAATCTAGCATAGGTAGACCCATCATCCATGGCTTTAGTTTCCATACGACTCTCACAAATAAAGGGTTGACCTAAGAGAACTTCATAGGAGCAATTATCTTGAATAAAAAAGTGAAACTCTTCTGTGATTCCTCCTATGGATATGGGCACACTAGCACAAGCTCCATACAGGGTACCTACACCATTATCTGCAGTTCTCATATGCCATCCACAATCTTTATCTATGGGCCATCGAAACTTATCATAGACTTCTCTTGAAATCACATTGATTTCAGAGCCGGAATCTACTAATGCATTTACAGTGATAGTGTTCTTATCATTTCCTATTTTAACATGCATCTCTGATGTACCTCTAGACCAAAATGTTCTTTTAAAGTGACTTTCAGGATTGTTTTCATGATTTTCATGGTCAGGTTGAATAGGTCCTAAGAAATTTTTATTAACATTTACTTCATCATCATCAAAGTTCTCTTCATCAGATTCATCAAAGTTTAAGGCTTCATTCATAGCTTGATCTTGATCTAGAGAATCTTGCATCTCACTATCTAGATTAAGCGGAAACCTCTTCCTTCTAATTAGGCCGATAAAGTTATCCTTAAAAACAGGCTTTGCAATAGAGAAAACTTGTTCTAAAGACGTAGTCACTTGACTCTTAAGCAAAATGTCATCTAAAATCTCCATAGGATCTATTTTTCTCTCAATTTCTAAAATCAAGATGGCTTTAGGTTTTCTCTTTGGTTTCTTTTGTTTTTGCTCAGGGTCTTGTTTTTGTTCATGTTCTCGTGTTTGGTCTTCAGTTTGTGTTGATTGTTCTTGTCTATCCAAAGGCTTTGGTTCTGTTTTTCTTTGCTTTGTCTTCTTCCCTTTTTGTTTCTCCTCTTGTTTTTGTTCATTGGGTTGTGCTTCTTGATTTTTATCTTTGCATTGTGATGTTTCTCCCTGCTCTATGATTGTTTCTATTCCCTCTGAGGTTTGTTTTCGTGTTACTCTTCTTTCACTAGGCTCAGCTTCATCTCTTTTTCGTTTTTCTTCTACATTGGATATGTGAGAAATAAGAGATTGATCTTCTATTGGTGACTCCCAAGCCGTTATTCTCCTAATCTCATCCCGTGCTCTTACTAAAGCCTCTATGGAAAAATCACCTTCCTTTGTGTGTTTACTTGATTCTACTTGTTGTTCATCAAGAGCTTCTAGTTTCACTCCTCTAGTTCCTACGTCCATTATGGTTATATTTTCATAATGTTTTTTCATTCCTCCCTTACCATAATTTCCTTGCAAAGGTAGCCTAGATCGATAGTCACAGATTTTCTTGTCTATGTCTATTACTAGTCGTTGCTCCTTAGCAGCCTTCAATAATTCACAATCTCTCAAAAAGTGCTCTAACGAATCACACCAAGGACACCTACGAGGGCCACGCACAAAACCATTTTGATTTTGAGGATTTTGATTAACTTGTGGTGGGAAATTTTGAAATTGAGGATTTTGTTGATAAGGTATTGCTTGAACATGATAATTAGGATTTTGAAAATGCAATTGATGTATTTGAGGAGCTTGGGGAGCAACATGTGGTACTTGAGGTGCAAGAGGAGCTTCCATATTATACGGTTGATGATTTTGAAAATTTTGATTTTGAGGATTTCGAAAAGCTATTTGAGAAGCTTGAGGATACATGTTTTGATACATTTGAGGATTTTGCACATGAGGATGAGGATTTTGCATTGAAGGATTATGCATTGGAGGAACTTGATGTGCTTGAGTAGGAGCTATTTGTGGATTTTGATTGGTAGCTATAACATGTTGATTAGGCTCTTGAAAAGTCATTGGGTTCATTTGATTTTGGAAAGTTTTGGTGTAACTAGATTGTAAAGCATCTATAGTCTTGGCCAAATTGAATTGTGTGGCAATAAGACTTTCCATTTGCTTAGTGAGAATATCCACTTGAGATTGTTCAACTACACTTTTATTTGGCTCTACTTTAAAACCTTGAGTAGGCTCCATCATTTGAGGAATAGGAGTAGAGTCAAAAAGCATAGCATGGGATTGTTCTCTAACTTGCTCCTTAGTTTGTGGAAGGCTAGCTTGAGGAAGACTAGTTTGCTCATAAAGCATGGATTGTCTTTGATGTCTATGGGCTACAGCCTCTACTACTTTACGCACTTTTTGCCAATTGTCAGTAAGACCATAGCGCTTATCTGATTCTTCTAATCGCCGTTCAACTTCCCTACGAGTTTTAGGATGAAGAAGCTTAAGAAAATTGATCACAAGATCAGGTTCCAAAGTTATCTTATCCTCATCAGGAAGTTGTTCATAGCGTCTAATATACTCATTTTGTAAGTGAGTAATAGAGCTACTAGGCTTCGGTGAATTGACCCATCGTAAGAATCCATCCCGATTATGTTGGCTATAATCTTCAAGATAGAATTCTTTGAGCATCTCCTTTCTAAAATCACTCCAAGGAAGACTATCACATTGAGTGACACGGTTTATGATAGAGCTATCAACAATTCGTTCAAAGAATGATATCAAAAGATCTTCGGGAAGACCAAAAATCATAGCTTGCTCTTCAAACAAATCTAAGTAGCTTGTAATGTTGATGCCATTGAATTTTCCCTTCTCTCTCAACATAGAAGAGACTATTCTTTGGCCTTGTTTCTCAACAATAAGGGATTTGAATCCTTCCTCCATCTTATGTGAATAAGCAAGTGATGCACGATGCTGTAGATCTCTCATAAATGCGTTTACTTCACGACGAAGATGTGCACGATACCGTGAGAAATCCAGTGCAACACTCAAGAATGATGATGATGAAATGATGAGGATAAAAAATATGAAACAAAGGATATGGATCACAACCTCCCAACAAGATCAGAAGCAAATGCCACGAAGCGTTTCACGCCGGGTTCAAATGTGGAGGTGATCGCAATCCGGGTGGATCGGGTCCGGTCGTGGCACACACAGGGTGTATGAAGCTAATGAATGTTGGAAGGTTTAAAGATGTGAAGGTGAAATTAATGTTGAGTATGGAGAAGAGAGAGATGGTGAAATAATTATGGGAATGGGAATGTAGGAGTGCAAGTTAGATTTATGAACATGAATGATAAGAATGAAAGAGAACCATACACACGAATGAAATTTGGAAGGAAGAATGGTCCATTGAAGGAGCTTCTTAAACACTTCCTACTTCCAATCCATATGCATAGTCTTCTTTGGATGATATGTATGCATGACGAGAATAGATGGAATCCTTTCACATAAATCAGTTTCGAAAGGAAGAATGGTCCAATATTGGAGCTTCTTATACACTTTCAGAAACTAATAAATATGTATGGATTTGTATGGACTATATGCATGCAAGTGAATTATGATGATGGATTTTACTCACAAGCTCAAAGAAACATCCTCACTGGTTCAACGCAATACTGCGGAGCCTTCTCACACATAGAAGAAATAGAAGACATGTCAAAATACTTAAGAGACTGAGAGAGGTGACAAGAGACAAGTGACAAGTGACATGAATTAAAAGAATTTGAATTAAGTTACTTGTAAAAGATCGTCGTGGTACGTCATGCTAAGCAGTCTACTGATCAAAGGTGGTTCCGACCCTCAAACCATGACAGTTCAACCGAATGTCACACGTAAGAAGGTGAGTTCCACTCCAGTGACCCTATGTCTGTCTAGGCTCGTAACGTCTAACTAAAGAAGTCTAAGACTCATTAAAATCAGCTCTAACTCACTCACACGCTCCACCGAGGGTGAGTCAAGATAGAGATGCTGGTTTCAAGAGCCTATCCTAGATTGGAGTTCTAACTTAAATATGAAACTAGGTACTATACTCATACTAGCTCACCTTGGATCCTCACTCGCTCAACCGAGGGTGATCGTCTCAAGGAAACCGTAAGCTAGCATGAGCCCTATGGATGCCTAACAATGATGCTCTAGGAGTTTGGAGGGGGGTTTATATAGTTTTTTGAATGAATTTGGGCCCTTGGATCTAGAGAAATCAACTCTCAACTCTAGGATCACTACTTTCGATTACAACCATTTGATTAATCAAATCAATGGCTTGGAGTTGTTCTTTCTATCAAATCTAGTGTAAAGGAGTGAAATTTAGGCGCCCTCATTTTTCACCATTGGATCTGGGGATGATCTGGACCGTCGAATCAGTGCTGACATCAATTCGGATAAGATAAGGCACTATTTTTGGAGAAATGCTGCATTATTGATCTTTGATTGTAAAAAAGGTCTTCTTTTATGGAAAAAATTCGTGGATCCTCCTTCCTTTATGCTTTAGTGCATCTCCACCCTTGAATATGAGCTCATCTTGACCGTACAACATGGTTCAATCATATTTTGACATGTGGCAGACATTCAAGCCTTCAATTTTCTTATTCTAGAAAACTGCGGTGACCTTGAAAACTGGACTTTGTGCTCTTTGACCCTCCAAAAAGTCTTTGATGAAGATGAAACATTGTAGGACTATGTTTCCAAAGATCTCCTTCAGGAATATGCAAAAAAAACTCCCATCTGAATCTAACTTGTACAAGTTTGACTACATTTGGAAGCTTGCAAGGTGGCATTAAGGTGTCTAGGAAGCTCTGATGGCCTTGAAAATTTGTACAAATATGTAGCCACATATGATCTTTATACATGCCAAACCATATGGCTAACATAAATTTCTATACAAGAATTTGTAGGGTCGAACTAGAAAAATTACATTTTTACAAAATGAACATAGCATATCAATGTGCTACAAAATCCATTTTCTGCTGAAATTTGGGCTATAGACTGCCTTTGACAATCTTTACAAGTATATGGATTTTCATCTAATTTGGTGACAATGAAATTTTTGCCCTAATTTCCTAACTTTGACCAGCTTTGACCAGCTTTGACGGCTACCATGGACTTTCTTGATTTCTTTGAAACTTTGTATGTGAGCTTCCTTTGACATCCTTGATGCATCTTGGACTTCTCGGGGAATTCCGGCTACCTTCATCAAATACGTTTTTTGTAGGCCTTCACAAGTGAGAGAGGAGAGAAAATCTCGACGACACCGGATCAGGCCTACAAAGCGATTGTCTCCAATCTACACTTGTTAATGAAGTAGCTAGATGGCTTATAGAATATGATATTAATCATTTCGGCACCTACGAAGCAGTACGAGATGCTTTTCTGCAGCGATTCAGGCTAAAAAAGAATCCGGCCGAAATTTTTGATTATCTACACAATAACAGACAGAAACCAAATCAAACTGTACAGGAGTATGCTACTCTCTTCAGAACACACTTAAGGCAGCTACCATCGGCCCATGCTAACTTACTAGATGATGTTATCACTCAGTGGTTCATTAATGGCTTGGTTCCACAACTTAAGTAGATCATGATCATAAGATGTGTCGGAGCCATGTCCCTCGATGCAATCATTGCAATGACTCTGCAACTGGAACACAAAGTCGGTGGATTTACACAAGATTTAGAATGGTTAAAAGCAAACAAGAATGTTGCAGAAGATATGACTAGACAGGTATACTGCAACATATGCAAAAATTTAAGACATACCAGTGCCAATTGCACACTTAATCAAACATTCTGCGCTATCTGCAACATTGCCGGACACACCACCGAAAACTACGCATACAACGCTAGAGTACAAGAGAACAGCGACTGTCAATGCAATTATCCAGGAACAAGGAAAGCCAGCCATTCACTATGTGCCTCCACAAATGAGAAACAACCAGCAGCAAGGATATCAAAATTACCGAGGACCGAGGAATAACAATTATAATCCAAACCGCTGGCAAAACGGACCACCACCAGAAAATCCCAATTTACCACCACCACGCTACCATTTTTGTGGTGAATTTGGACATATTAGGAGATTTTGCAAGGATGCAGCTGAGTATGATCAAAGGAAGAAGGAACGTCAAAATCCAATGGCCAACATGGTAAAAATCACACCGGTGGAGATATAGGCTGTTGCAATCCAGACCTATTCCGGTAAACAACTGCAACCAGTAGCAGAAATATTTGAACCAGGAATATGTGAACAACAAAAAATGTACAACAAGGCTAGTCAATGGACCACAGCAGAACCACCAGTCTTTCGAGAGCCTATTCCGGTAGTCCAGCCCTCATTAATAAAGGAAGGAACACAACAAAGGGAGTTAGCAGCAGAAACATCATCAGCAGCAGATACATTGCCCACCGTAGACACCTCCGCATCAGCAGAGGCATCAACTTCAACATCAGTAGAGCCTGTCAATCAATCTCAACAGGCTTGGGAAATCTTATCTAAGGCATCTATCACTCTGCCTCTGGGCCAACTACTGGCATTAGTACCTGGAATTCGCCAACAGTTCCAACAACAGTTCAGTTCGGTACCTTCTTGTATTCCAGCGATAGCAACAGTTCAACCGGAACCTGATTCTACGGTTGATCATTCAGTTCCCTTGATTACAGTATGGTATAAGAATCATAAGATTACGCAGGTATTAATTGATGGAGGCTCTGGTGTTAACATTGCGACTGCGGCATTATGCAAAAGATTAGGATGGACCGAAATCGAACCAGTTCAATTTTTTGTCAGAATGGCAGATCAATCAAGAGTCCATCCTGTAGGACTTGTGCGAAATGTACCCATCACTTTGCAAGGTACGACCTTTAAAATGACCTTTGTTATACTAGATTTGCCGGAATCCACTTTGGATTATAACCTTCTTTTTGGCCGACCTTAGCTGAAACATGCGAAGGTAATACAGGACTGGTCTGCACAAGAGCTTACGTTTAAAGATGCCAATCGTAGATATGTGGTAAAATTAGATGCTATACAATCTTGTGAGCTACACGCTAGACCGTATTTTGCTGAACCAGTCCATATGCTAGATGGATTGTCAGATGATGAAGAAGAAGAGTTTCTGAAGAGTAACGCTGACTTAATTTCCTTAGGGACTATTGATCTACAACCCGTTGTAGATAATTGGAATGCTTCAGTCTGTACACTAATACCCGTCACAGAAGAGGCTAAGAAGGAAGACACTGTTTCGACACATGACGATGAATTGCAGCAACTTCTTAAACCAATAGACAACACAGAGAAACATCAACAATTATATGTCCCCGAAGATCAGTTGATTACTTACAATTTAGGAGATGAAGATCATCCGCGTCCTGTGAAGATAAAGCAAAACTTACCGGAAACATTTCAAGCAGATTTAATCCAGCTACTCCAAGAATTCACTGATGTCTTTGCATGGGACTACAAAGACATGAAAGGATTGGACCTCCGTATCTACCAGCACAGGGTCATGCTGAAGCCAGACGCAAGACCGATAAAGCAAATCAGCTACCGGATGAATCCCCACTATGCATCCCAGGTAAAGGCAGAACTTGATAGGTTATTGAAAGTTGGATTCATCGTGCCAATAGAGCATGCTGAATGGATCTCTTCGATTGTGATTGTGCCAAAGAAAAACAAGCAATTGAGAATCTGTGTAGATTACCGGAAATTAAATGCACCAACCGTACCGGATCCCTCTCCAATTCCCTTTTTAGATACCATGCTTGATAGAGTAGCAGGTCACGAGATGTATTCATTTCTAGATGGATACAATGGCTACAACCAAGTAAGAATGGCCGAAGAAGATATACCGAAAACTGCATTTATTACCAATTGGGGTGTCTTTGCTTGTACGGTAATGTGGTTTGGATTAAGAAACGCACCAAGCACATTTCAAAGATGTATGCAGGAGATATTTTCTCCTTATCTCACTTCATTTATGCAAGTATATCTCGACGATTTTTCAATTTTCGGTAAGATGATAGCACATCTGTTTCATTTATGGTGCTGCTTTCAGAAATGCAGAGAATATAGACTCTGTTTGAATCCAAACAAATCGGTGTGTTGCGGTCTCATGTGGCAAGTTACTTGGCCACATTGTATCTGCACAAGGTATCCAAGTAGATCCAGATAAGATTTCGGCAGTATTAGAAGCTCCGGTGCCAGCTTCTCCAAAAGAAGTTATGCGCTTTATGGGCCAAGTTTGGTAGCATGGAAGGCACTTACGGTGGCTTGCTCATCTGGCTATACCACTAAACAAGCTAATCAGCAAAAAACCTCGACAATTTGAATGGACCCAAGAATGCCAGATAGCCTTTGATCGTTTAAAGCATTTATTAACACAAGTTCCTATCTTACAACCGCCGGACTGGGATCACCCATTTCATATCTTTGGTGATGCTTCAGATATAGCAATAGGAAGTGTATTGATGCAACAAATTGATAAATGGTTCAGACCAGTGTATTATGCAAGTGGAAGATTAGCACCTGCTAAGAAAAATTACTCTGTAACAGAAAGAGAATGTCTAGGGCTAGTATATTCGGTCAAGAAATTCAGACATTACTTGCTAGGCCGTAAATTCACATTTCATGTAGATCACGCTGCACTTGTCTATCTAGTTCGACAGCAGCATCTAGGTGGTCGATTAGCGTGATGGGTCTTACTCTTGCAGGAATTTGATTACGAAGTCATTCATCGGCCAGGCAGTTCACACGCCTTAGCAGATTTTTTATCCCGCTTAGATTCCGGTGAAGCTCCGGTGGGCATAGATGACACGACACCCGCAATTTATGTATCAGAACCAATTAATGAAGAATCTGCAGACCCACCTATCCCATTTTCATATTATGATCAGATCTTGACCTTTCTCACTGATGGTTGCCTTCCATCTCAGACTTCTAGAGAAGTATGCCGGAAAATTGCAGTTTTTAGCCGCCGATTTCGGTTAATTGCTGGAGAATTATATTATGTAGATCACACCGGAATCCTACTTCGATGTATTCCACCGCATGAAGTTAACTCAGTTATCACTTTGGCTCACTCGATTCCTTCCGGTGGCCACTTTGCTGCAGATCTAACTCATCGAAAAATTCTGCAGAGTGGTCTCTGGTGACCAACGATGTACAGAGATATATTACAATTTGTCAAACAATGTGATACTTGTCAAAGACTCGTGTGGAGGTGATCGCAATCCGGGTGGATCGGGTCCGGTCGTGGCACACACAGGGTGTATGAAGCTAATGAATGTTGGATGGTTTAAGGACATGAAAGTGAAATTAATGTTGAGTATGGAGAAGAGAGAGATGTTGAAATGATTATGGGAATGGGAAAGTAGGAGTGCAAGTTAGATTCATGAACATGAATGATAAGAATGAAAGAGAACCATACACACGAATCAAATTTGGAAGGAAGAATGGTCCATTGAAGGAGCTTCTTAAACACTTCCTAATTCTAATCCATATGCATAGTCTTCTTTGGATGATATGTATGCATGACGTGAATAGATGGAATCCTTACACATAAACCAATTTCGAAAGGAAGAATGGTCCAATAATATTGGAGCTCTTTATACACTTTCAGAAACTAATCAATATGTATGGGTATGTATGGATTATATGCATGCAAGTGAATTATGATGATAGAGATTACTCACAAGCTCAAAGAAACATCCTTACTGGTTCAACGCAATACTCCGGAGCCTTCTCACACATAGAAGAAATAGAAGACATGTAAAAATACTTAAGAGACTGAGAGAAGAGACAAGAGACAAGTGACAAGTGACATGAATTAAAAGGATTTGAATTAAGATACATGTATAAGATCGTCGTGGTACGTCAAGCTAGGCAGTCTACTGATCAAAGGTGGTTCCGATCCTCAAACCATGACAGTTCAACCGAATGTCACACGTAAGAAGGTGAGTTCCACTCTAGTGACCCTATGTCTGTCTAGGCTCGTAACGTCTAACTAAAGAAGTCTAAGACTCATTAAAATCAGCTCTAACTCACTCACACGCTCCACCGAGGGTGAGTCAAGATAGAGATGCTGGTTTCAAGAGCCTATCCTAGATTGGAATTCTAACTTAAATTTGAAACTAGGTTCTATACTCCTACTAGCTCACCTTGGATCCTCACTCGCTCAACCGAGGGTGATCGTCTCAAGGAAACCGTAAGCTAGTATGAGCCCTATGGATGCCTAACAATGATGCTCTAGGAGTTTGGAGGGGGGTTTATATAGTTTTTTGAATGAATTTGGGCCCTTGGATCTAGAGAAATCAACTCTCAACTCTAGGATCACTACTTTTGATTACAACCATTTGATTAATCAAATCAATGGCTTGGAATTGTTCTTTCTATCAAATCTAGTGTAAAGGAGTGAAATTTAGGCGCCCTCATTCTCCACCATTGGATCTGGGGATGATCTGGACCGTCGGATCAGTGCTGACATCAATTCGGATAAGATAAGCCACTATTTTTGGAGAAAAGCTGCATTATTGATCTTTGATTGTCAAAAATTATCTTCTTTTATGGAAAAACTCGTGGATCCTCCTTGCTTTAAACATAAGTGCATCTCCACCCTTGAATATGAGCTCATCTTGATCGTACAACATGGCTCAATCAGCTTTCGCCATGTGGTGGCCCTTCAACCCTTCAATTTGCTTAAACTAGAAAACTGCGATGATCTTGAAAACTGGACTTTGTGCTCTTTGACCCTCCAAATAGGCTTTGATGAAGATGAAACTTTGTAGGACTATGTTTCCAAAGATCTCCTTCAGGAATATGCAGAAATAACTCCCATCTGAATCTCCCTTGTACAAGTTTGACTATATTTGGAAGCTTGCAAGGTGGCATTACGGTGTCTAGGAAGCTCTGATAGCCTTGAAAATTTGTACAAATATGTAGCCACATATGATCTTTATACATGCCAAACCATATGGCTAACATAAATTTCTATACAAGAATTTGTAGGGTCAAACTAGAAAAATTACATTTTTACAAAATGAACATAGCATATCAATGTGCTACAAAATCCATTTTCTGCTGAAATTTGGGCTATAGACTGCCTTTGACAATCTTTACAAGTATATGGATTTTCATCTAATTTGGTGACAATGAAATTTTTGCCCTAATTTCCCAACTTTGACCAGCTTTCACCAACTTTGACCGCTACCATGGACTTTCTTGATTTCTTTGAAACTTTGTATGTGACCTTCCTTTGACATCCTTGATGCATCCTGGACTTCTCGGGGAATTCCGGCTACCTTCACCAAATATTTTTTTGTAGGCCTTCACAAGTGAGAGAGGAGAGCAAATCTCGACGACATTCGCCCCCACTAAACCTGCGATTCCTCCGGAAGCGCCACTCTAGCATCTGTGAAAAACAAAATGTTCTAGGCATCAAATTCTTTTATAGGCAACATAAGAAAGATGGAAGTAAAATTGATTATATGCATGAATAAGTAGGTAATGTGACATGAAGCAAAATTTGCATGAAAGAAAGAATTGAAACAGGCAACATGAATATGCATGAACAAATAGGCAACATATATGCAAATGAACAAGCAACATTGGCAACAAGAAAGAAAAAAAAAACAAGCATCAATATGAAGTGGAAGTGGATGTATTGAGTCGTTTTAAGCATCAGTTCCTCTCATCTTGAAGAAAATTTTGTACCTTTTTCATAAAGCAATCTACCTTAAATATGATTATAAACAAAGATTTAGGATTTTCAAGAGACATCTTTCATCTTTAGCTTATTTTAGATCAACTCCTTTCCTACATAAATATGAATATGCTCTTTCTCTAATAACATGCAAGGAAAACTAACTAAACTCCACTAATGCATAAATCTGCTTATATAGCCCGTGATTTATTCTACTATGCCTCTTTATCCTCCTTTGGCTTGCTCTTTTTTTTTTTTCCGATGATGATGATGATTCGGCAACTTTATGGTTACGATCACTTTTTTGGGGTGGAAGAAAGTGTAAACTTCTTGGTAACATGTAGCTTTTTTTTTTTTTTTGACGAGGAAAAATTAAACCCCGATACAAGGTACAACCATTTTTGATGACGGAGAACAATCGTTTAAACTCCGATACAAGTGCTGTGAGATGGACTAAGGATGTAGAAACATGCAATAGCAGGAGCTAGGATTTCAACAATTATGCTTTCGATACTGGATACATATGCATGTTTATATATGAAAGTCATATCACCAAAATAAACCTCCAAATCTACATGCCCTATCTTTCCACAATCCTAGATTATAATCAAATTCTTAGTAGATAAGTTACTACTTAAGATACAATTTTACACAAGTAGAGAAATCATCATTTGCCTTTTTTTGACTCAAGTGATGTGGATATGCAATGTGATGCAAAGACTGAAAAAAACATGCATGAAACAAGCATGGAAAAAAATAGAATGAACTTGAAAAAAAACAAAGCAACATGAACTTGAAAAATTAATGATATTTTTATACTTTTTTTTTAATTCCTTTTTTTTATTTTTTATTTTTTATTTTTTATTTTTAACATGGATACTCCTGTTTATGAATTGGCCTCATTGTTTTCATCTTCTTCAATGTCCTCATCCAAAATGTACTCGTCATTATCACATTTCTTGAATAGCTTTATCCTTTTACCTGCAATCAAAGTTTTTAGTGCAACACCATTTAATTCACAAAGAGCATACGTACCATTGTTGTTGACTTTTGATACTATGTATGGCCCAAACCACCATTGAGTGAGCTTTTTGCGTGCATCATATTGAGAGTCAAATGTACTATCATAAACGAGCACCCAATCTCCTACTTCAATTGGATTAGGACACAGTCGATGAGTTTTATCAAAATAATGCTTATTCTTCATTCTAGATTCTCTTAATTTTTCAACAGCATCATCAAGTCTTACTTTACCTTGTTCTAAGTGTTTAATGCGCAAACTCAAAAAGTCATCAGTAGACATGTTTTCAGACCAAGGCAAATTTGACAATGCAGAAATATGAGACTGAATTGGAAACAATGGTTTTTGACAGTACATGAGTTCAGCAGGCATATATCCGGTAGTACGTGTGCATGTCATTCTATCTGCCCAAAGTGCAAAAGGTAAGAATTTAGGCCATTGTTTGATGTCACCATTACATGCTTTAGATATGGCTTTCACAATAGGTGGATGCCCTCTCTCTATTTTACCATTGGCCTCTGGGTTATATGCAGTAGTGAGAGACAAACGAATACCGTGACGCTCAAAGAACTCTTTAGCTTCTCTTGCATTTAACTCTCCACGATCGGCAACTACTTTCTCTATGTACCCAAAGCGACTTATGACATCTTCAAGCAAGAATTTGCAAACATTGTACGTGGTCTTAGATCGTAGTGCACGTCCCTCTACATGATTAGTTAAGTCTTCTCTTGCAAGTACAATGTAACGCATTTTGTCAATACCTTTAGGCAAAGTTACAAGATCTACTACCCACTTGTAGTGAATACAAGGTGGATAAGTAGGATGCAACGGATCTCTATGTTTGACTGATGAATGAAGTTGACAAGCAGAACATGTAGAAACATAGCTACTAATGTCAACATACATCCTAGGCCAATAATAGGTACTTATAATTTTTTCATATGTTCCAAAAAATCCTTTATGACCTGCCCATAATGTCTCATGCATTTCCTTCATTACTTGCAATTGAAGACCTCTCTTTCCTAGGACTCGTTGTGGATTCTTAACCTTACCCTTAGCATGTCTCCAAAGATAACCATTACCTAGGAAAAAGTTATAAGCTCGTTTCCTAATGTTACGGAATCTATTCGTAGTCCAACTAGGTAATGGTTGTAGTGTACTGAGATACTTTCCTATGTCTCTCCATTCATCTTCGTACTCAGACTCATGAAATTTCTCATACTCATATATATGTGGAACATAGTCAACTAAATTCATATTTTTTTATTAGATCACTTTCAAGATCATCATCAAATCTAGCTCTCGATAACATATCAGCAACTGAGTTTGACTTACCTGAAATATGAACTAACTCAGGATTTATGAACTTAATATATGAGATCCATCTAAGCATGGCTATATCAGGAGATGAACAATTGGCTATCATTCCAATGAGAGGCAAACAATCAGTCTCAACTTTGACATTTGCACCAATGAAATATTCTTTGTCTGTTTTCAAAGCTGTTACCATACCCCATAGTTCTCGTTTGATCTGTGGATATTTTCGTTGTGTTTCATGTAGAATTTTGGCACCAAACCTAATTGCATATCTATTCCCTTCACTATCATCTTGACTTATACCAATACCCACTGTTGTCCCGCTCAACAATGGATTCTATCCGAAATTTTGATCATATGTAGCTCCAAACATGAATCGAGGTGCACAATCACTACAAGCATGCTCATGACCCAGAGTAACAATAGGTTTCTTTCTAATTGACAATCGATTCCTAGGATGATTCACTCCTAGTGTCATGACTTGAAGTGATTGCATTCCATCCTTAGACTTAAATCTAGCATAGGTAGACCCATCATCCATGGCTTTAGTTTCCATACGACTCTCTTCAAATAAAGGGTTGACCTAAGAGAACTTCATAGGAGCAATTATCTTGAATAAAAAAGTGAAACTCTTCTGTGATTCCTCCTATGGATATGGGCACACTAGCACAAGCTCCATACAGGGTACCTACACCATTATCTGTAGTTCTCATACGCCATCCACAATCTTTATCTATGAGCCATCGAAACTTATCATAGACTTCTCTTGAAATCACATTGATTTCAGAGCCGGAATCTACTAATGCATTTACAGTGATAGTGTTCTTATCATTTCCTATTTTAACATGCATCTCTGATGTACCTCTAGACCAAAATGTTCTTTTAAAGTGGCTTTCAGGATTGTTTTCATGATTTTCATGGTCAGGTTGAATAGGTCCTAAGAAATTTTTATTAACATTTACTTCATCATCATCAAAGTCCTCTTCATCAGATTCATCAAAGTTTAAGGCTTCATTCATAACTTGATCTTGACCTAGAGAATCTTGCATCTCAGTATCTAGATTAAGTGGAAACCTCTTCCTTTTAATTAGGCCGATAAGGTTATCTTTAAAAACAGGCTTTGCAATAGAGAAAACTTGTTCTAAAGACATAGTCACTTGACTCTTAAGCAAAATGTCATCTAAAATCTCCATAGGATCTATTTTTCTCTCAATTTCTGAAATCAAGATGGCTTTAGGTTTTCTCTTTGGTTTCTTTTGTTTTTGCTCAGGGTCTTGTTTTTGTTCATGTTCTCGTGTTTGGTCTTGAGTTTGTTTTGATTGTTTTTGTTTATCCAAAGGCTTTGGTTCTGTTTTTCTTTGCTTTGTCTTCTTCCCTTTTTGTTTCTCCTCTTGTTTTCGTTCATTGGGTTGTGCTTCTTGTTTTTTATCTTTGGATTGTGATGTTTCTCCCTGCTCTATGATTGTTTCTATTCCCTCTGAGGTTTGTTTTCGTGTTACTCTTCTTTCACTAGGCTCAGCTTCATCTCTTTTTCGTTTTTCTTCTACATTGGATATGTGAGAAATAAGAGATTGATCTTCTATTGGTGACTCCCAAGCCGTTATTCTCCTAATCTCATCCCGTGCTCTTACTAAAGCCTCTATGGAAAAATCACCTTCCTTTGTGGGTTTACTTGATTCTACTTGTTGTTCATCAAGAGCTTCTAGTTTCACTCCTCTAGTTCCTACGTCCATTATGGTTATATTTTCATAATGTTTTTTCATTCCTCCCTTACCATAATTTCCTTGCAAAGGTAGCCTAGATCGATAGTCACAGATTTTCTTGTCTATGTCTATTACTAGTCGTTGCTCCTTAGCAGCCTTCAATAATTCACAATCTCTCAAAAAGTGCTCTAACGAATCACACCAAGGACACCTACAAGGGCCACGCACAAAACCATTTTGATTTTGAGGATTTTGATTAACTTGTGGTGGGAAATTTTGAAATTGAGGATTTTGTTGATAAGGTATTGCTTGAACATGATAATTAGGATTTTGAAAATGCAATTGATGTATTTGAGGAGCTTGGGGAGCAACATGCGGTACTTGAGGTGCAAGAGGAGCTTCCATATTATACGGTTGATGATTTTGAAAATTTTGATTTTGAGGATTTTGAAAAGCTATTTGAGAAGCTTGAGGATACAGGTTTTGATACATTTGAGGGTTTTGCACATGAGGATGATGATTTTGCATTGAAGGATTATGCATTGGAGGAACTTGATATGCTTGAGTAGGAGCTACTTGTGGATTTTGATTGGTAGCTATAACATGTTGATTAGGCTCTTGAAAAGTCATTGGGTTCATTTGATTTTGGAAAGTCTTGGTGTAATTAGATTGTAAAGCATCTATAGTCTTGGCCAAATTGGATTGTGTAGCAATAACACTTTCCATTTGCTTAGTGAGAATTTCCACTTGAGATTGTTCAACTACACTTTTATTTGGCTCTACTTTAAAACCTTGAGTAGGCTCCATCATTTGAGGAATAGGAGTAGAGTCAAAAAGCATAGCATGGGATTGTTCTCTAACTTGCTCCTTAGTTTGTGGAAGGCTAGCTTGAGGAAGACTAGTTTGCTCATAAAGCATGGATTGCCTTTGATGTCTATGGGCTACAACCTCTACTACTTTACGCACTTTTTGCCAATTGTCAGTAAGACCAATAGCGCTTATCTGACTCTTCTAATCGCCGTTCAACTTCCCTACGAGTTTCAGGATGAAAAAGCTTAAGAAAATTGATCACAAGATCAGGTTCCAAAGTTATCTTATCCTCATCAGGAAGTTGCTCATAGCGTCTAATATACTCATTTTGTAAGTGAGTAATAGAGCTACTAGGCTTTGGGGAATTGACCCATCGTAAGAATACATCCCGATTATGTTGGCTATAATCTTCAAGATAGAATTCTTTGAGCATCTCCTTTCTAAAATCACTCCAAGGAAGAGTATCATATTGAGTGACATGGTTTATGATAGAGCTATCAACAATTCGTTCAAAGAATGATATCAAAAGATCTTCGGGAAGACCAAAAATCATAGCTTGCTCTTCAAACAAATCTAAGTAGCTTGTTATGTTGATGCCATTGAATTTTCCCTTCTCTCTCAACATAGAAGAGACTATTCTTTGGCCTTGTTTCTCAACAATAAGGGATTTGAATCCTTCCTCCATCTTATGTGAATAAGCAAGTGATGCACGATGCTCTAGATCTCTCACAAATGTGTTTACTTCAGGACAAAGATGTGCACGATACTGTGAGGAATCCAATGCAACACTCAAGACTGATGATGATGATATGATGAGGATGAAAAATATGAAACAAAGGATATGGATCACAACCTCCCAACAAGATCAGAAGCAAATGCCATGAAGTGTTTCACGTCGGTTTCAAATGTGGAGGTGATCGCAATCTGGGTGGATCGGGTCCGGTCGTGGCACACACAGGGTGTATGAAGCTAATGAATGTTGGATGGTTTAAGGACATGAAAGTGAAATTAATGTTGAGTATGGAGAAGAGAGAGATGTTGAAATGATTATGGGAATGGGAAAGTAGGAGTGCAAGTTAGATTCATGAACATGAATGATAAGAATGAAAGAGAACCATACACACGAATCAAATTTGGAAGGAAGAATGGTCCATTGAAGGAGCTTCTTAAACACTTCCTAATTCTAATCCATATGCATAGTCTTCTTTGGATGATATGTATGCATGACGTGAATAGATGGAATCGTTACACATAAACCAATTTCAAAAGGAAGAATGGTCCAATAATATTGGAGCTTCTTATACACTTTCAGAAACTAATCAATATGTATGGGTATGTATGGATTATATGCATGCAAGTGGATTATGATGATAGAGATTACTCACAAGCTCAAAGAAACATCCTTACTGGTTCAACGCAATACTGCGGAGCCTTCTCACACATAGAAGAAATAGAAGACATGTAAAAATACTTAAGAGACTGAGAGAGGAGACAAGAGACAAGTGACAAGTGACATGAATTAAAAGGATTTGAATTCAGATACATGTATAAGATCGTCGTGGTACGTCAAGCTAGGCAGTCTACTGATCAAAGGTGGTTCCGACCCTCAAACCATGACAGTTCAACCGAATGTCACATGTAAGAAGGTGAGTTCCACTCTAGTGACCCTATGTATGTCTAGGCTCATAACGTCTAACTAAAGAAGTCTAAGACTCATTAAAATCAGCTCTAACTCACTCACATGCTCCACCGAGGGTGAGTCAAGATAGAGATGCTGGTTTCAAGAGCCTATCCTAGATTGGAATTCTAACTTAAATTTGAAACTAGGTTCTATACTCATACTAGCTCACCTTGGATCCTCACTCGCTCAACCGAGGGTGATCGTCTCAAGGAAACCGTAAGCTAGCATGAGCCCTATGGATGCCTAACAATGATGCTCTAGGATTTTGGAGGGGGGTTTATATAGTTTTTTGAATGAATTTGGGCCCTTGGATCTAGAGAAATCAACTCTCAACTCTAGGATCACTACTTTTGATTACAACCATTTGATTAATCAAATCAATGGCTTGGAATTGTTCTTTCTATCAAATCTAGTGTAAAGGAGTGAAATTTAGGCGCCCTCATTCTCCACCATTGGATCTGGGGATGATCTGGACCGTCGGATCAGTGCTGACATCAATTCGGATAAGATAAGCCACTATTTTTGGAGAAAAGCTGCATTATTGATCTTTGATTGTCAAAAATTATCTTCTTTTATGGAAAAACTCGTGGATCCTCCTTGCTTTAAGCATAAGTGCATCTCCACCCTTGAATATGAGCTCATCTTGATCGTACAACATGGCTCAATCAGCTTTCGCCATGTGGTGGCCCTTCAACCCTTCAATTTGCTTAAACTAGAAAACTGCGGTGATCTTGAAAACTGGACTTTGTGCTCTTTGACCCTCCAAATAGGCTTTGATGAAGATGAAACTATGTAGGACTATGTTTCCAAAGATCTCCTTCAGGAATATGCAGAAATAACTCCCATCTGAATCT
Organism: Ceratopteris richardii; assembly: GCA_020310875.1. Taxonomy (NCBI): domain Eukaryota; kingdom Viridiplantae; phylum Streptophyta; class Polypodiopsida; order Polypodiales; family Pteridaceae; genus Ceratopteris; species Ceratopteris richardii. The sequence goes on from CM035422.1 coordinate 79,429,868, forward strand.
CCCTTGTACAAGTTTGACTATATTTGGAAGCTTGCAAGGTGGCATTACGGTGTCTAGGAAGCTCTGATAGCCTTGAAAATTTGTACAAATATGTAGCCACATATGATCTTTGTACATGCCAAACCATATGGCTAACATAAATTTCTATACAAGAATTTGTAGGGTCAAACTAGAAAAATTACATTTTTACAAAATGAACATAGCATATCAATGTGCTACAAAATCCATTTTCTGCTGAAATTTGGGCTATAGACTGCCTTTGACAATCTTTACAAGTATATGGATTTTCATCTAATTTGGTGACAATGAAATTTTTACCCTAATTTCCCAACTTTGACCAGCTTTGACCAGCTTTGACTGCTACCATGGACTTTCTTGATTTCTTTGAAACTTTGTATGTGACCTTCCTTTGACATCCTTGATGCATCCTGGACTTCTCGGGGAATTCCGGCTACCTTCACCAAATATGTTTTTTGTAGGCCTTCACAAGTGAGAGAGGAGAGCAAATCTCGATGACACCGGGTCAGCCTTTGCAACGTCATTTTTTTCCTCTGCAACCAGTCTTACCAATGGAGCCTTTCTAGAAGTGGGGTCTAGATTTTATCGGTCCAATTACACCACCAGCAGTCTTCAGTAACAACCGTTACATACTGACCTGTACAGACTATTCAACCAGATGGGCTGAAGCCTGGGCTTTACGGTCTGCTACAGCCGTTACGGTAGCAAAGTGTCTGCTAACCGATGTCTTTCCACATTTTGGCTTACCACTGGAAATTGTCTCAGATCAAGGCACTCATTTTGTAAACAATCTAATGAAGGCACTTACACATTCGTTCCGGGTCACACATAAATTTAGTTCTCCTTATTATCCTCTTGCTAATGGATTGGCCAAAAGTACAAACAAATCTTTGCTGAATATCCTTCGAAAATTGATCATGGAATCACCGGAAAGATGGGATCAACTGCTACCTGCAGTGTTATGGGCATACCGGACTACCTACAAGGTAACAACAGGATTGACACCTTTCAAATTAGCTTATGGCTTAGAAGCTATAGCACCAATGGAGATAGTCATACCAAGTTTACGTGTAGCAATCACTCAGAAACTTCTACCGGAAGACTCACTATCAATTCGGTTGGACACACTCAGAGAGTTAGATGAGCACCGATGGCTCAGTTTCTTAACTATGCACGAAGTTCAACTAAGACAGGCAAGGACGCATGATAGAAATCTGAAAACTCTAGTGTTTTTGGTAGGACAACTTGTACTTTTTTATAATGCAAAGTCAAATAGATCCGCTGACAAATTCAAATTACGGTGGTTCGGCCCTTATAAAATCTCAGAGCAAATCAGTCCAGCAACTTTTCGGTTGACTATGTTGACCGGAAATCCACTTCCAAAAGCAATCAACGGCTCGAAGCTGCGGCCGTATCGAAGCGCTACTAGTCCGCATTAAATCATTTGGCGGTGGACCGCATTTTTTAGCTTTTGTTTTTTACTTTTCATTATGTTCTTTCTCTTCTTTTTTAAATAGCCATGTTTTGTCATAAGTCGCCCTCCTTACCAATTACTCAAGTATGCATGCCAAATTAAAAGCAATATCATTCTAGCACCGCACAATGATAACCACCACTTCCTACCCCCCCACCGTAATATCTGTACTTAAGCTCTTCGGTTGCGTCAAAAACGGTATTGTGTTCTTGTGATTGTAATTGTGTGTTCTGTGTTCTGTGTATCCGTATGCTGTGTCTTGTGTATTCGTGTTCACGTGCGTAATGGAAGCGTTGACGAACTACACAGCTTTCTGTGATGGTATCCCTACCGAGGTAGGAGAATACCTGCATATCCGAGGGTTGGCCAACTTCGCTGAGCTGCCTTGGCACTCAGTGGAAGCCCATCCCTTCTTCGCACAAATTATCCCAGCCATCGCCCAATCTCCCATCACCGAACGACAATGGCTCTTCCCCTCCCTACCATCTAGAACCGTAATAACCTTCCAGGCCTTCGCTGAAGCCTTCTGCCTCACTCCACAAGGCCGCGAGAATGGCCCAAGTATCCCCGTAGCCCGCATGACCGAACTTTTCCCCCGCCATTCATCGAACGAATACGCCATTCTCTGCCGCCCCGAACCTGAAAGAACCGCATTGCAGTTCTTAGTTGCGATCCTTAATCTCCAGAAACGCACCTACGGTATCTCCCGCCCATTCTATTCCGCCATCGACCTTGCCGCACGAGAACCCGTTAATTTTGCCTCATTTTTCTTTCACCGAATCCATAAGGAGTGCGTCGCCATAGTGAAACAAGTCAAAAAGGAACCACCCCTCGATCCAGACTTCCCCACATCCTTTCTTTTCTCTTCCCAACCATACTCGCCGCTCAACCACCACAAAGAGGACCAGTTTTAAGGCAAGAAGAGTCAGTTCAACTACTAGAAGATGAGGAAGAAGAAGAGCTCAATCAGTTGTTCCGCCGGAAACGCATCAGGATTAGCTCCTCAGAAAGTGAAGCACAAGCTCAGCCGGAAAGGATAAAGATGATGATAAAGAAGACGAGAAGCAAGAAGAAGAGACGTTCCATGATACAACCACCTCAATGCATAATGAATCATCGATTGAGCAACAAGAACAACAAGATCAAGCAGAGACGGAAATAATTTCAACCGAAAAAGAATCAGAGCAATAGGAAAATGAGCAGCAATCTAATCAAGATGCACTAGACAAGCTACTGAAGGCAGTGGAATCCACAGAAGCACACAATGCAGAAACGGAACAAACAAACAAGGTAACAACTACTGACTCTGCCCTCCCCAAAACCCCGCCTGCTAACCCCATCTCTCAACCGGAACCACCCCGCAGCCCCATCAAGCCCAGTCACCCCACCGGAACTTCTGAAGCCTCTACATCCTCCCTCAATTATTCACCACCTAATTCAGAACAACTGCTCACCGAAACCTCGTCGCAACCTCGCCCTCCTCTGCCACCCCACCCCATTCCAGTTTTTTCGGAATTAGAAGCCATGGGTCACCTTTTAATTAATCTATCCCAACAAGTGCCACAACACCTGAAGCAAGCCACAGACAGTGCACGAGAAGAATTCCAAAGGAAATTGGAAATAATGGAGGCGGATATCACCCCTCTTCAGGAAGAATTACAAGCAGCAAGAGCAGAAAATCATGCACTCCATGAGCAGATCAAGCAACTACAGGCTACACTCCAAGCACAAGAAGAAAGCTCAAGCCAGCGAGATAAGGCATTAGCTGAAAAAGACGAATTACTCACAGCTGCCGACAATAAAGTTAAATCAAATAATCAAAGATACAGACGATACAAGAATAGCACTAGGAAACCTACTGGAAGAAACAAGAGTCCAGTTGCAGGACACAATACAGAAATACCAAGAGCAGCAGAGAGAAGCAAAGCAGGCAGTAGAAGAGCTACAAAGAACAAAAGAATCCTTAGACGACGTCAACAATATGCTGAAACATCAACTGAACAGAGAATCTAAATATCAAAAGGACTTAGCAAATGCCCGCAGAGAACGAGATGCTTACTACCAAACCATAGAGTTCCAGAACCAACAGTTTGGAAGACTGGATAATCAGGTACGCAATCAGAAAGACCGAATCACCGAGATGCAGAAACAAGTAACAGACATGAAGACAGCAAGAGATGCGGCATTATCAAACAAATTTTATTTACAAGAGGCCTTTTTGCAAACACAGGCTGAAATTTTGCTCACCGAAGCCATTGCCCTCAGTTCCGTTAGAGTAGATGCGCAGATTTTAGAACCCGACACCCTTAAGCAATTATTAGAAACCCTTAAGAAAAAAATAGCCCGGACATTTAGATTAGCCAGGAATATGTATTTAGAAGGTATCATAGATGAACAATAGTTTTGTAATAAAAATCACTTGCGGGTTCGAGTCCACCGTGCGTGCCAGTTTTAGTCGGCCGCCGAACAAATGTAATGACTGCCTGATGTAACAGAGTTCCTTGAATCACGCGCGAAAAGTTGGGACGCGCATCCTGTAAAATTTATATAAAGCAATGAAAGAAGAATGGTCGAAAGAGACATCTTTTTTGGAATTGCTGGATTGTTCGCCTAATTTTCTGTCAGAGTACTGTTTACACTGTTGTGGAGTCTGAGTAATGTGAATGTTGAGTTCTGTATCGGATGCTCACATTGAAGTTCACCGTAACGAGTGATTGAATGACGGATTGTGTGTCTGAGTACTATTATCGTGTTGTATTGCTGCATATTCTTCAGTTATTGAAGTACCCTGAGTCAGTTTGAGTAGTTATCTGGCTATGTGAATCGAATAGGTAATCTGTTGCCCTGTCAGAGTATGTTCTGTGTGTTTCCATCAGACTCATTGCATTCGGTGTAATAACTGTGACCCCGAATATGAGTACGAACTAGTATCTTCGGTAACGTGGACTTTTGAGATCACTGGCAAGTGTGGTGACGAATGAATTTGTCAGCTATAGTCTTCACTTTGGTTGATTTACAGTATAATAGCGAAGCTATAGAATGGCCTACTGCTCTGTTCCAATAGCAGAATAGTCTGAAGAAGTTCGATACGCAGGCGTAAAGAAACCCAATATTGTCTAGTTACCGCAAGTAACTAAGCTAATACGTGCATTAGTGTTTTGATGTTGTGATTAAGAATTGGGAAAAGAGTACAGGGCCTCTGTCTAACAGACCCCTACCACTCCCAAGAAGCCACTTGGTCTGATAACGCCTTTCGGTAATAGAAAGTTTAATACAGTTTACGATGAATCACTATTTTACATTTAATATTTGTTCGGTAACGATTTCGGCTAGTTATTAACACAGCGTAACTGTGTAACATTTAAGAGAGTATTCTCTCTAGGGGAAGGCTCCAATGAAGTGAAAAAATGACACTACGAGGTAATATGTTTGGTTGCCCCACTACCAAAGTACCAAACATCTAAGTGTACTACAAACATACATTGTTCATGATAAGATGGGTCCTAATTGCAAACAGTCGTAAAATGCCCATTATTCATTTTACACAAGATTAGCAAACTCTTCTTTGATTGTGGAGAATTAGCATATTTCTACTTACTAGTGGATGATCTCCATTTAGCTTTGCCCTTTTGATTAGCCAAGAAAGACAAACATAATGGACCTATTCTCCCTAGACTACCCTTCTTACAATAGAATAGAGACTAACTCCTCAATTGTTAAGGCACTTGGATTGCCTTTCATCATCAATCAAAGAGTAGAAGGAAGACTCTTATACGGATCTGGAAGACCATTTATTACACTCTCCACAAGAGATCTATCAAGCAAGACTTCATCAGAAAAAAATCAGTTGCTCCTTCAAATATTTGATCTTTTTCAAAAAACTATCCATGGAATATTCTTCGTTCATGTGCTCATTATCAAACTACTTTTGGAGGTTAGCAACATGAGCCTCATTCCTTGCCTGGTATAAAGTGATACATGTATCCCACGCATCCTTTGCTATTCTACAAGAGTGATGTATGGAGTAATGGCACATTTGACAGACAAGGCTATCAATGGATGTGCCTGAGCATCTTTGCCATCCCAACAAAGTTCCTCTATAGTAGGTGCAACAAGAATTACAACACGAAAAGGAACCTAAAGAATATCACCACCTTTGATGTGATCTACATGAGCTTCAATAACTTTATCTACATGCATGATAGGATGTTTTCCAACACCCTACACAATATTCAGCAATCCCTTTGTGACCAATATATGACATCATATAAGCCCATAATGGGTAGTGGGTACCATCCAACGTATCTTGAATAGCCAACATATGAAATACATAACCGCTTTCAGCCATGGCCACTGACTAGAATACCCTGATGCAAAAAAATGATTGTATATCTAAAAGTTGAACAAAACCCCCCTGTCGAGTTCTACCAAACCTCTAACAAACTTTGAGGTGCTCATACAAGTGAACTAAACCCTATGTATATCTTAGGCAGAAATAGACATGAATACTATTGCACATATGAAATAAAGGTAGTGCACTGGAATACATAGATAGTTTGAGCTCAATGTAGGCTCAACTTTGTTGCTCAAATCCTCTCCAAACTCATCTCACATCTGTGACTAAGAGCTATATTTTTTATACTCATTTATTGAGTTTGAATTTGAATTTTTCTCACCTAAAAGTGATCCTAGACTTTAGGAATGAAATAAATTTGATTCCTCCTATCAAATGAGTTACCATTTCAAATTCCTAACCTCATGAGATTCTTCCCTTTCTTAAATTTTACATTTCTCAAAAGTAAATACAATATGAATTCACAAGCATAAATTCTCATGTGAGTTCTCCTAATTTTAGTGTGTATTCATTAGAACTTAGCAAAGCTCTTAGGCTTGGTAAATGTACCAATATCTCTCCCTCAAGCCTAAGATGCTTGAGTTTTAAGTCCTTCAAGATTTCGTGCAATCCAATCATTGATTTGAATCTATTTAATTTTCTTCCATCCAAGGCCTTTAGCATCATATCCGCACATTCTTGATGAGTTGATACATATGAGATTTGAATCTCTTTACTCATAATCTTCTCTTTGGCATAATTATAATTAACTAACATTATCTCCAAATATATGTGGAATAGAATTCTTCAACCCTAAATCAAAATAAAGGGTTCTATTCCACATAGCTTCTTGTGTAGCATTTGCAAGTCCTCTATGCTCAGCTCGTATCGATGAAAGATAAATTGTGGTTTGCTTCTTTGAAGAGCATGAGATCAATTTTGTACTTGCAAAAGTAAGGTACCTAGAAATGCTTCTCCTATCCTCTTTACAACATGCCCAATCTACATGGGAGAAGAGTTTTATATCTATATCTATTGTATTTGGATAGTATAGTCCTTCATTGATTGTGCCCTTAAAATATTTTAGGATTTTTTTGGATGATTCCATGTGAGGCTTCCTTGGAATATGCATGAACTAACTCAAAACACTTACTCCATACAAAATATCTACTCTAGTTAATGTAGCATAATTTAGGCTTTCAAGTAAACTCTAATAGCTAATTACATCTTCAATTAGCTCACCTTCATGAGCACTCAACCTCAATCTTACCTCCATGTGAGCACCTACAACCTTTGTATTCTCCATTTTCAATTTAGTGAGCATATCTTTAAGCTATTTCCTCTTTGTGAGAAACATGCCTTTCTCTGTATACACAACTTGCAAGCCTAAGAAGTATGTGAGCAATCCAAGATCATTAACCTAGAATTCTTCCTAATGTTTTTGATTAAGGTCATAGCCAATGAAAATGCATTTCTCTACCTTTGGATCCAATTTTCCTTTCACTTGTGAAGATGTGTGCATATGCTATGCACCCAAAGATCTTGCATTGGTCAAGGCTAGGTCTTCTTCTATTCCGTGCTTCATATGGCATCATATCATCCAATTCTTTTGATGGGATTATATTGATCAAGTTTGTGGTTGTAGATACAAGCTCTTCCCACAAAATAGTTGGGTAGATTCTTCTCATTTAACATCAACCTTGCAACCTCCACATTTGTTCTATTTCTTCTCTCTACCACTCCATTTTGTTTTGGTGTATATTTGGTAGTGATCTCTCTCTTAATTCCTCTCTTTTGGAGATACGAATATGGGAGAAGTAGTCTCCCCTCAATCTCACCTTAGCCTCTTAAGAGTTTTACCTATTTGATTTTTTGAAAGAGCTAGGTATTTCTTGAAACATGATAAGACTTTATCCTTGTGTTTCATGAAGTACAATATGGTCCATCTGCAACAATCATCAATGACTGACACATAATAGCTGGATCCAAAGAATGAAGGCTCATTGCTTGGTTTGCATACATCTGTATGGACTAGCTGCAATCAATCTCCATGTATGTGGCCTTTATTTGTGAAGGATTGCCTCTGTGACCTGCCAAATTGACAAGCTCTACATTTATAAATCATGTCTCGTGTTGATATAATTGATAGAACAAGTAGAGTTTGATCCCTATTAATTTGATTGAGAGATCTTTCACCTATGTGAGCTAATCTTTTGTGCCAAATTTCTATTTTTGATAGATTTTAACTACCATACTTGAATAATGCAATATTTCTAGTAACTTCAAGTTCAAATGTAAATAATCAACTGGATTTTTCCCCTCTCCCTATCATCTTGAATATGTGATGTGGGTCTTCAAGGAATGCTCCATTCTTTGTGAATGTGACCGGAAATCCCTTCTCCATAATTTGACCTACACTTATGAGGTTCTTGATGATAGTGGACACATACAATACCTTGCTCAATAGGTTCATACTACCATCTCAAGTCTTTACATTACCTATCTTCTCAACTAGATGCATTGTTTCATCTCTTGTTTGGACTTCTTGTCTATTCCTTGGATCCTCCAAATATGAGAGTAGAGCTACATTACGTGCTACATTATTTGAGCAACCTGAGTATATATAGAAATTCATCTGCTTTATCTTCCTTCATGGTCATATTCATTAGAAAGAGTGAATCCTCTTGGGTTTAGTCATCTGCATAATTGTTGTAGTCTCTCCTTCCTCTACGTTGCCCTCGATAGTTTTCATTGTTGTATGAGTTGTTATTGTATCCATTGAAGTTGTTGAATAAACCACTTGAGCTTCCATAGCCTCCTCTGTTGTAACTTCTTCCTCTTTGTTTCCTAGGTTTCTTGAAACAATTCTAAGTGATATGATTAGCTAGGCCGCATATGGAACATGGAGATGATTCTTGAGCTCTCCCCCTACCTTGTGTTCCTCCTTTGACTCTTCCTCTTGAGCCTCTACCTCTACCTACAAAGTTTGCTTGAGAGGTGTTGACTTCATCACCAAAATTCTTACCTTTGCCTTTGCTATTTTTGTTCCTATTCTTATCTACACAGAGAGCAAAGGATTGATTACCTCCTCAGTTGTCCCTCTTCATAACCTTTGCCTCATGTGTGAAGGATTGATTAGTGAGAGTGTTGAAATCAGGAACTTGCATATCCATGTAGAGGTCCATGGTTGTGGTGAAAGCTTCCCATTTGGCATCCTCCTTTATTCCATTGATTACTTGCCTTAATATTTTCTATTCCTCAATGAATTCCCCAATGCTTCCAAGTTGGTCTGCTATGTCCTTCATTTTGATGACAAAATTAATCACACTCTGTTTGGGCATCTTCTTGAGAGTGGTGAACTCCATCCATAGTTGCTTCTTCCTTGCCTTGGTGCTTGATGAGAAGAATGCTTCAAGAGCATTCCAAGTCTCTTATGAAGTCTTGTAGCTCTTAATGTGTGGAAGTATAAAGTAAAAGATTGAGTTAAGAATGTATGACCTTGCTAAAGCATCATTTGAACACCATGCATTCAACCTCTCTTGTTCTTCTTTTGTTGGTTGGCCCTTGCTTATGAGGATTGGCATCATTTCATCTCTAGATATGTAACCATAGAGGTTTCCCCCTTGAAGATAAGCTTCCATTTTGAGTGAACAAGTAGAATAATTTCCTTGATCCAATGTGTGTATGGATGAGGGAAATTCATCTCCCAAGAATTGATAAAACTAGTGATGACTTGGAAAAACATGGAAAATGATCAATGAATCAAGTAAGTAAGCCATATGTGTGCCCTTCAATGAGAAAAAAGAATCCTAAGATGTACTCTAGGAGAAATTGACATCACCATCATAGATAAAATCAACTACCATAGACTCTCTTGGAACTACTACTTGATTCATATCATGTTCATGTCCCTGATGTTCTTTTATCGTCCACTTGAACCTAAATTCCTTAATATCTCATGGCCATAGTGCCATTCTCAAAATGATCTATGTCTTACATGATTCATCTGACTCTAAACAATGTCATGTAGTCTCTACCATGGTCCATAATGAACTACATGTCTTCTCATACATAATAGGACCATAGATGGAATCAATGAGTTGAAATACGATTGTGGGTTTGGCAAATGCATCTATATCCATCCACAAATTTCCAAGCATTTCACAAGGCCTCTATGCATCATCCTACATGCATCTATGTAATTGTGGTGCCAGCAATGTGCACCACATTTTATTTTTCATCTTATAAATATAGTGCCATTAAACTAAAACGACATAATGCCATACTATCAAGTGAATAATCAATGAGTACTTAACCAACAATAGTATCAAAACTACATATGCATATGCATAATAATCAGCACAAGTATCTAGCAAGAAAGTTAACCATACAAAAAAAGTGTTGTATATGTATCGAACCAAATGTGTGTATCAAACCTAGAACATAAGCATCCTCATTAAGCTCTTCAAAATGATCATAAAAAGATGTGGAGAATCCTCAAAACAATTTGACAAAGTATCACTTTTAAAATGAGCAATCAAAACAAGATAATTAGTAGCTGAAAAGAATGAGTAAAATGTTACCTCTAAAACCTATCACTCATCCAAAGAAGCGGTCAAGCACTAGCAAATATGCATGCCAACAAACAAATAGAAGAACACAACAATAGTACGAAAATACAAATCCCACTAAAGAATGAATCTTATGAGATAGCCACGAATCACATGTGACAATAAGCATATGTAGACAGAAACCAGATGCAAAGCTATTAGGGCTAGGAGTTTGATAGTCTAGCCACATGTCCTAAAGTCCATGGTTGAGGATTAGTTCCTAATCCTCACTATTTGGGTTCCAATCATCTCCTTTCTTTTACTTCTTAAATATGACACTCTCTTCTGCTTTGAAAGATCATTGTATTCAATAACATCTTGAACTCACTAGGTGCTCTTCGTGTTATGCCCTCACCCTCGTGGAGTCTTCTCAAGATTTTTGTTTGCAACCTTGGTGTCTTGAACCCTTGTTCTCAAGCAAACTACTTTCAACCTCATTTTAACTATATTGGGTGCCTTAAAAACCTTAATGAATTGCTACCAAAGGGAGGTCTATTGTGAGAGATTTCTAATCATATCTTAGATGTCTCAATCCTACCTACATATTGGGAGACATACTCCAATATTTCTTGGGCGAATTTTTCAAAGCATTGTGCACCATTTTTCTGTACCTTTTTAAATACCAAAGCACATAAGAAACTTATCAAGATCCATTACTTTCCTCAAATTAGTGTAGAATCCATCCATCTTTCTCAAGCCCAATCCCAATTTTAAATAAAAAGTGTTGGATCCATAGTTGATTTGAACCCATGACATGGTAGGTAGGAGTATGATGAGCTAATCACATGTCTCAATTTCCATGGTGGAGGATTAATTTCTAATCATACCTCTTAAGGCATGATTAACCATCTCTTGTCCACCACTCCAAGACTATAACATGGAACCCAATAAGCAAACATGATAATCACCATCCACTGTTGATATATTTAGGTAGTGATGTGTGTGAACACTCTAGGACCGCCGGGGTACTTTTTTCCCTCTTTACGAGGTTTTTTTCCCCCGGCTTGTATATACGCCTATTGCCCTAATGGGCTACTTATCTTTGTACATTCTCTAGTAATACATTTAGTCTTGTGTGTTGTGCTCCAGGCTACTTCTTCTTCCTTGTGCTGTTCGCGTGCTTCCGCAGACGTCTAACTCCAACAATTGGTATCAGAGCAGGTTGTTGCTTCTTCTAGGGCACCGTAGACACTCCTCCGTTTGCAGTCTCAGATTCGCACAAAATTTGGTGAGCATACTCAGGGTGTTTCCGAGCGCACTATCGCAGTGCTTGTGCAGGCTATTTCGTCTTTTTGTGCCAAAGGTATATACCAGTTTTTGTTCGCCAGTTTAAGCATCTCGAAGTCTGCTACAGGTCTAGCAGAACTCGTCTGGGCAGTTTTGTTCAACCTTTTGAGATACAGTCAATTTTCTGCATCAAGGTATTTTAGTCAGCGGCCATGGCTGAAAGTAGTGATGTATTCCGTATGTTGGCTGTTGAGGATAAGTTGGATGGTACCAACTACCCATTATGGGCTTATATGATGCGACATGTACTGGTTGCAAAAGGATTGTGGAACATTGTGCAGGGTGTTGAAAGACGTCCTGTTACACTTGTAACGACAGGTACTGCAAATACAGGTGTTGGAGCTGATGAAGATGGTGTCGAAGATGATATTCCGTAGATTCCTGTTCGTGCTGCTGTTTCTGTTGCACCTACTGCAGAGCAGATTCGTTGGGATGGCAGAGATGCCCAGGCACATGCATTGATAGCTTTGTCTGTCAAACGTGCCATTATTCCTCACATTCGCTCTTGCAGAACAGCAAAGGATGCTTGGGATACACTTACCACTTTGTACCAGGCTAGGAATGAGGCTCGTGTTGCTTACCTCCGAAAACAGTTGGAGAGTGAGCACATGAATGAAGGTGATTCGATGGACAGTTTTCTTACAAAGATCAAAGACCTGAAGGAACAATTGATTTCTGCTGATGAGGTTATACCAGATAGCTCACTTGTGCAGACCGTTCTGAATGGCCTTCCTGATTCATATAAGAGTTTTGCCTCTACTCTTCGATTGATGATGAAAGGCAATCCGAATGCCTTGTCATTTGAGGAATTAGTCTCTGTTCTGCTGCAGGAAGATCAGTCCAGGCAGAACAGGTCCATTATGCGTGTTGCAGATCAAGCTTTCCTGGCTAGTCAGAAGGGCAAAGGAAAATGGAGCTCTTCTACTAGTAAGCAGAAATCTGCAAATGCTGCACAATCGAAGAACCAGGATAAAGATGAGAAGAAATCAGAAAAGCAGAAATTGTTCTGCAAGTACTGTAAAGGAAATGATCATATTATAAAGAATTGTCCAAAACTGGCTGCTAAAGAGGCAAAGAAGAAAGAGGCTGGAATGGTTGTTGCAGAGGCCTCTACACCAAAAACAGAGTCTGCAAATCTTGTGCAGGAAGAAGAATGGGTGTTTACTACTGTCTGCAGTTTTGACCCATCTTCTCATGATCAGTGCATGTCTGCAGTAGACTCAGATGTTTGGTACTTTGACAGTGGGGCGACCAAACATATTACCTCGCAGCGTAGTTTCTTCTCTTCACTCGAGCCTGCCCCTACAGGGAATACTGTCACATGCGCCAATAACTCCTCTTATCCTGTTATGGGAGTTGGTAAGATCATTCTGACTACTGCTGATGGTAGTTCTTTCACTTTGTCAGATGCTTTATTTGTGCCAGGGATCAAAAAGAACCTGTTATCAGTTTCTGCATTAGCCAAGATTGGCTTGGTTGTGAAATTCGTTGATGACAGGTGTACAGTCCATGATCTCTCAAATGGCGATGTGATTATTGCTTCTGGCATTTTATGTCGTGGGCTGTATAAGCTCATAGACTATGAAAGATCTGTGAATAATTCGGCATGTGCAGTTCATGATTCTCAGGCTATGTCAGATGCAAAGCTTTGGCATGCATGCTTTGGTCATCTAAATTTTGCTAGTTTGTTACGCCTGCAGAAATCTGAAATGGTGTCCTCTTTGCCCAAACTTGAGGCACCTGGAAAACATGTTTGTGAAGGCTGTATTTTGGGCAAAATGCAGCGTTCTTCCTTTCCAAAACATGGTTCAGTTCGGGCTATGCAGAAATTGCAGCTTGTACATAGTGATGTCTATGGTCCTATGCAGACACCCTCTTTTGGAAATTACCTTTACTTCGTGACTTTCATTGATGATTTTTCCAGGCATGCATGGGTATATCCACTCAAAGAAAAGTCCGAAGTGTTCATGTGCTTCAAACAGTTTTTGGTTTTGGCTGAAAATCTGTCAGCATGTAAAATGGGCACCCTCCGTTCTGATCGAGGGGGGGAATATATGTCTTCAGATTTTAATGCATTTCTGGCTGAACGTGGGATAAAACACCAGTGTACAGTGCCGTATACACCTCAAAAGAATGGAGTTGCTGAACGAAAGAACAGGTCACTCATGGAGATGGCGAGGTGCATGGTCAAAAGTCAGGCTTTACCACATAGTTTCTGGCTTGAGGCTGTCATGTGTGCAGCATATGTACTGAACAGGTGTCCCACCAAAGCGTTGCAATCTATCACTCCATATGAGGCTTGGCATGACCGCAAGCCATCTGTTGCTCATCTGCGTGTTTTTGGTTGTTTGGCATATGCATTAGTGCCTGAACAACATCGTAGAAAATTGGATGATAAGGTAGTAAAATGTATTTTTGTTGGGTACAGTTCTGAAAGTAAAGGCTATCGTCTGTATCATCCACAAACTAAACGCATTCTGGTTAGCCGTGATGTTGTCTTTGTGGAAGATGCTATTCAGCCATTGCTTTCATGTACTAAGGAGACATCTGTTAGCTCCAAAGACATGTATGATACTTTGATGCCTCTTTTTACAGGTGGACAGGCTAGCGCTGGTCCTAATGAGGCAACTTCTCAGCCTTTGCAGGTTTCATATGATGATGCAGGTCATTCCATTTCTGATGCAGATTTACATGATGCACTTGTTGATGAGAGAGCTGATATTGAACAGGCAAAAACTATGCCAAAATGGCTGGTGCAGACTTTGCGTGACAGCAAATTAGATGCACCTTTGTCATATCGTACTCGTTCAGCTCTCATAGTACCTCCTTTGCATCAGATTGCTATGCTATGGCTGCATCTAGTCTCTGTGATGAGAATGAGCCTGTTTCTTTTGATGAAGCACAAAATTCAGAAAATTGGATGGCTGCTATGCAATCTGAATATGATGCTATAATGAAGAATGGTACATGGTCTTTATGTGACTTTCCTCCTGGCAAGAAGGCCATTGGCACTAAGTGGGTATACAAGCTGAAGCGTAAACCTGATGGTACAGTTGACAGGTATAAGGCTAGGCTTGTTGCAAAGGGTTATGCGCAGGAAAGAGGCATTGATTTTGATGAGACCTTTGCACCTACATGTCGTATGACTACTGTTCGGAGCATTTGTGCACTTGCAGCCCATCATGGTTGGAATGTACATCAGTTGGACATTAAAACAGCATTTCTGAATGGTGACTTGCATGAAGAAGTGTATGTTTTTCAGCCCCGTGGCTTTGTGCAGAAAGGGCATGAAAACCAGGTGTGCAGGTTAAAGAAGGCGTTATATGGTTTAAAGCAAGCACCACATGCTTGGTATGAGAAAATACATGCCTATCTGATTGCACATGGTTTTGAGAACAGTCCAACTGAAAGCACCTTATATGTTAAGCGTGCTACTGATGTGCTTCTGATCATTGTTGTCTATGTAGACGACATGCTGCTCACTGGTCCTCTTGAGAAGCATATTGCTGATTTCAAGGCTGATTTGCATGCCTCATTTGAGATGTCTGATTTGGGGCATTTGCATCACTATTTGGGCATTCAGTTTATGCAAGTTGATGGTGGAATGGCCTTGTGTCAAACGAAATATATTGACACATTATTGCAGCGTTTTGGCCTTGAAGACTGTAAGCCTATTGCCACTCCTATGGAGACAGGTTTACGATTGAGTCTTCATGATGCTGGAGATGCATTTGATGCTGTTCTCTATCAGCAGGCTGTTGGATGCTTGATTTACTTATGCATTACTCGGCCAGATATTCAGTTTGCTGTCTCACAGATGAGCAGGTTTATGCATTGCCCAGGAGTCACGCATTGGAAAGCGATTAAGCACATCTTTCGCTACTTGAGTGGTACTCGGCTACTTGGGTTGTTTTATCCCAAGGGGGGATCACTACCGCCAGATTTGCATGCTTTTTCTGACTCAGATTGGGCTGGTTGCTATGACACTCGTGTGTCCACCAGTGGTTTTTGCTTCATGCTTGGTAGCTCATGTATATCTTGGTTGAGCAAGAAGGAGCCTACTGTGGCCACTTCCAGTTGTGAGGCTGAGTATAGGGCAGCTTTCACAGCGACTGTTGAGTGTGTGTGGCTCAGACACCTTATGGCTGATTTGGGTGTTGGCCAGTCTTCTGCCACCACCATCTTCACTGACAGTCAGAGCGCATTGGCAGTTGCGAGGAACCCTGTGTTCCATGCTCGCACTAAGCACATTGAGGTGCATTATCACTATGTCAGGGAGAGGTTCTCTGCTGGGGAGATCAGCTTGGCATATGTGCCCACGTAGGAGAACATTGCAGACCTTTTCACGAAGGCTCTGCCTAGGGAGAAGTTTGAAGCTTTCCGCAAAGCTTTGGGCTTACTTCCTTTTGTGGAGTGATTTCCACATAGCTCGGCACTTCCTTATACATGAGTGCCAGCTCCTTGTTCACCGCATCACTCCGAGGGGGGATTTGTTGATATATTTAGGTAGTGATGTGTGTGAACACTCTAGGACCGCGGGGGCACTTTTTTCCCTCTTTAGGAGGTTTTTTTCCCCCGGCTTGTATATACGCCTATTGCCCTAATGGGCTACTTATCTTTGTACATTCTCTAGTAATACATTTAGTCTTGTGTGTTGTGCTCCAAGCTACTTCTTCTTCTTTGTGCTGTTCGCGTGCTTCCGCAGACGTCTAACTCCAACATCCACGAATTCCAAAAATCATACTAGCAAGTGAACAATCCAAATAGTGAATAACTTGATGTTACTTTGGGGTAATTTGTCAAAACTATCTTTTTTTTAAATCATTTGATGCAAAGAAAAAATTTTGAATCTTACTCCAGAGGAGGAGAGGATTAGAACATTCGAAGGAGCATCAAAGTGTATCACAACAATTGGAGATACACTTGTGCTAATGTAGAGGCGTTATTCCTCACCTTTTTGGCTTATATTATTTACAACCTTTTCTCGAGATCCACGTGCCAACACGTGCCGATCCACTACACTAGTAGTTACAGGGGTAAAATCCGTAAAAGAGATTTTAACAAGATGAAGCCTCATTGTAAGAATTAATAGCATTTATAGTTAATTCATTTCCAAGCCCATTTCCCAATTTTAGATACATAGTGCTGGATACATAGGTGATTTGAACCCATAACATGTCAGGTAGGAGTATGATGAGCTAATCACGTGTCCCAAACTCCATGGTTGAGGATTCATACCTCTTAGGGTGCAGTTGAACCATCTCTTGTCCACCACTCGAAGAGTATAACATGGAACCAAATAAGCAAACATGGTAATCACCTTCCATAAATTCCAAAAATCATAGTGGCAAGTGAAAAATCCAAGTAATGAATAACTTGATGTTACTTTGGGGCCATTTGTCAAACCTATGTCTTTTTAAATATCTTTTGATGCAAAGAAAACATTTTGAATCTCACTCCTAGATGTGGAGAGGAGGAGACGATTATGAGAACATTGGAAAGAGCATCAAAGTGTATCACAGCAATTGGAGATAAATCCAGATGACAGATTTCGTTTAAAAAAAACACAAATCTTAGTGAATAAGTATGGTTTCAAAATTCAGAAGACACCTACTTGGGAAACGAACTGACACATAAGTTCGTCCGTAAAAGAGATTTGAAGAAGATGAAGCCTCATTGTAACAATTAGTAGCATTTCATAGTTAAAACACAAAAGACAATTGATGAATATCGTATTTCTTATTTCCAAGATTTAGCTCTTGTTTTCTTTGACGGTATTCTGATTCATAGTATAAACGAAAACGATCATAAAAGTGCATTTTCCTCTACTCTTCCTTGAACCAACGCCATGGCAACCGCGGAAGCCCTGAAATGAAAAGATGAGCTACATAACGTCAGCTACAGAACGCAGATGAGCTCTCTGTCATATGCATTTCAAAATGGACACATGTCAAAAGATTTCGTCTTCACTTACTCTTTATATTCTCTGGCAGACTCTCCTCCGCTATACAAGGACACCCTTCAATTGTCACGCCCCTCAAATTGGTGAGCGTGTCCAGGCCATCCAAAACCTGAAGTTCATTACACTTCTCCACCCCTAGTCTCTCCAGGCTTCTCGGAAGGACGGAGATTCTCTTCAGAGACCCGCACGCAAATACGTAGAGAGTTTGCAAGGACGGAAGACCTGTGGGCATATATACATGAAAAGTGTGAAATCACAAGAATATGAGCCTTCCTTATTTACGTACGCGGAGACAGATACATGTGGAAAACTCAGAAACCACAAAAGCATAAGCATTGCGTATGTGATGGACAGAATTATAATCCGCCAAGAAGGAATGCGCATGGAAGATTTCGGAAATGTTAATGTTGTCCGTCATAATATTTCTATTACGGCCTAATTCTTATTTCAATGATGAAACAGAAGGTTGAGAACTTTGTTAGAGAACATAAATTATTGATCTAAATAATCGCTTGAGACGCATTTCTTCACATATGACAGCTCCTTGTGTCAAGAAGCTGCTCAAAGAAAACTATGGCATTGACGCAATTCATTTGCTTTCCATTATCACTTATTTGAAAAGGCTCCCTTGATTGTAACAAGTATTCAGGATTGTAACAAGTCCCCCCATTTTAGAAAGACATGCTCCAAATTAGAAAACAAGGGAAAAGTACAAGCCGGTTAGAGGGAACTACAAAAAAGGTTGGTAAAGTTTTCGTTCCCATCATGGGGTTCCACGTGATTTTCAACCTATTCTCTTTCTAAGATGAATTCTCTATGGTGTCGAAAAAAAGGGGGACTTCTTATTGTTTTGAATCTCTCTCCAAAGACCATTCCTTAAGAGGCTTGTCGAAGTAGACCACACACCTCTCCTTCCATATCTTCCAAAGAGCTTCATTTAATCTCATAGCATACCACAAAGCCACCGACTAAAAGATCACTTCTATGAGTAAATCTTTCTTCCAGATAACTTGTATGAGTCTCTTCAGAATCATACCAAGATTTTTTCAAACCTTATGCCTCATTGGGAACAAAAAGAAAACGTGACCTAGATCTTCCCTACCACTAGTGTACCTCTTGCACCAAGGGGACAAACCACAAATTGTATTAGCTTTGGCATTCGTAACTCCCATATGATGAATTTGCCATACCACTAGTGTATCTCTTGCACCAAGGGGACAAACCACAAATTGTATTAGCTTTGCCATTCGTAACTCCCATATGATGAATTTGCCACATTAGAAAAACTTCTTTTATCTCAATAACCGGGTGCCATAGATGTGTGAATGACGGTTATCTTCGTGTCGTTACTTCACCGGAGACATTCAAGACTTAGCAATTGTGGGCCCAATAAGAGGAGGTTTACACAACAATTAGGCATTCATTCTACTACTTAGAATGCACAAATCCTAGAATTCCACTTTGTAGATGGGATCAATGTCCTCAAATAAAAACCAATAACTTCCATCTTGGTTTGGGAAATGATTCCATATCTTTGTTGTGTTCCACAACTTCCAAAAGAACACAAAAAATCTCATCATTGATTACCCAAGAACGTAGAGAAGAGAAAATTAAAAATCTTAAGCCCAAGACAACTCGGGATAACAGCAAAAGAAAGGGACTCAAATTTTTAAAAATGCGTATGAACCATGAAGCATTTGAGTTACTTCAAGAATTCAACATCCACTTGGCATCCTATTTCTTCGCCATTGAATCAACATCCATAATGCCAAAGCCACCAACATCTTTTTAGCTAGTGAAAATTCTCGATTTGATTTTTGACACCTCTTCTATTGAGTCTCCAATCTAAATGAAACTTTTATCGATTCCTTTTAACATCCGTAAATCATTACCCTAGGCCCCCAATATCGCATGAGGTATATGAGGGGAGGAGTTAACGAACATGTTTATTACCACAGCATGCCCAAACACATTGCACTATATATGCTTCCAATAGTTAAGCTTGTTTTCCAATTTGGCCAGCATCCAATCCCATCATTGATCCAAGAAGACCTTGAATCTCTAGAAAGTAAAATATTTGGTTATAAGGAGTATAACTGCATGGAGCAGGCCTAAGTGTGTGACCAATGCACATTGGAATCCTCTTGGATTATGAGAAATAAACTTACATCTATAAAAAATGCATGCTTTTAATTCTCAAATTTTAAATAATTATTTTACTAGCTTAGTTAAAGATAAAGGTGAAGAATGGAGAGAATCTCATGATATATTGTGAGCCAAAAACCATGAATTATGTCTGAATTCAAATCCTCAATCATTCACTAGAATTTAGAATCACTTTAAGGTATAATCTCCAACATTCATTAAGTTAAAAAGGTGTATAAAACTAATAGGCTTTCAATTGTTGAATATGTACAACTTAGAGCTGATCATCACACTCTTGTTCAGTGTATTAGAAATATATTTTCTAGTTTATTTCTATTGATTTGTGAATCTCTATCTATTGTCACAACACTTTGAGTGAATACCTAAAGCTCTTGCAATCATTTCTCTATGTATAAGTGCTCATTATTTAATCCATCAATTAGATCACGTAGCTTGGATTGTGTTTAAGCTTGCATACAATTTCATAATCATTGGATACGTAGGTCTTGATATAAGTGTGATTATATGTGATAGGGTCTATGTATCACCTTCTTTTTGAAAAAGTGGGGTCAATCTAAATTTCTTATGCACATATGTCGTATGCACATTCCTCTCAGTATGGTCAATCTAAATTCGTCAAATAACTTGCTAAGATTGCTTGACACTTCATTTGAAGGTATCAACTTATCTCAATGATGCTCCTAAGGACTTGTAGTTTAAATGCATAGTTTGAAAACTTAGGAAGCCTATTACGATACTCTAAAGTTTACAAAGCTAGTCTTGACTAGGTTTTTTCAAAGACAATCTCATCTTTGCTTTATACCCATTACCTCTTAACATTGATATTTGCACATAGTCAAAGAGGACACATATGGGTGATGGATTCCCTCATCTACTGACAAGTTGGATCAAAGAAACTACTAAGCATGGTCTCTAAGAATAGAGGCTTATCTACAAGAAATGAATTTGTATGGGTGTATCTCAAGAGATGAGATGATGTAGTACTTAGAAGCAAAGGCCAAAAAACTCAAGAGGAGAAGGATAGTTGTATGAATGATTTCCAAAGGATTCCTTGGCAAGGTAATACATTCTCAAATCCATCTCAAATTTTTTTACTCCCTCTTATTAGGAACTATAAGACCTCTCAAGAGACATGGAATGCTTTGGAAGAATACTTCTCCTCAAGAAATCTGTTTATGGATGGACTTTTCAACACTCAAGAAGATGCCCAAGAAAAGTGTAATAGATTTTGTTAGCATGATGGAGGACATTGCAAATCCACTTAAGAGCATTAAAGAGATAATTGATGAAGAGAAAATTGTGAGGCAAGTCATCAATGGGATCAAAGCTAATAACAAATGGGAATCCTTCACCACAACCATGAATCTCTACATGGATATGCAAGTGCTTGACTTCAACACATTGTTGATATATCTCCAGGAGGTTTTTCCCTCGGACTTTTATATATTCATATAACCCTAACATGTCACTAATCTTTTGTACGTTCACTTGGTAATTCATTCACCATTGTGTTGTGCTCCAAAATTCCTCTTCTTTATGTTATTGCATGCTTCTAAAGACCTCAAACTCCAACTACTGGTATTAGAGCAGGTCGCTCCTTCATCTAGGGCATCATTGAAACCCCTTTGGTTAGTCTCAGAATCACATGATAATTGGTGAGGATACTCTGGACAACTATGATTTCATAATAGCTTTGCTATGTCACATCAAGATTTCAGTATAAGCTCGTTGCAGCCTTCAAACACACTATTAAAGTGCTTCTATAGGTAATTTGTTCCTTTGTATCAAACATATATATAGGTTTGGGTTCATGAGTACAAGCAACTTGAGGCTTGCTACGTTAAGTTTAGCGGATCTTGATAGCGTTGTTTTATTGAACTCTTCAAGATACAATGAATTTTTCCATCAAGGTATATTACTTAGTGGCCATGGCTAAAAGCAATTACTTATTTTTCATGTTGACTAATGAGAATAGATTGGATGGTACTAATCACCCATTCTGGGCATGTATGATGCCTCATGTATTTGTAGTAAAAGGGTTGTGGAATATTGTATAGGGTATTGGGAAACACCTTACTAAACTTAAGAATACACTTATTCAAGGTGATGTAGATGGTGTTGAAGGTGATGATCTTCAGCTTCCTATTCGTATTATTGATAGCAACTTTGATAGGTTCATAGAGATCCGCACGTGCATGCATCGATAGCCTTGTTTGTCAAACGTGCCATTATCCCCCACATTCGCTCTTGCACCACAATAGAGGATGATTGGGATACACTTACAAGCCTATATCAAAATAAATGAGGCTAGTATTGCTTACCTCTAAAAACATTTGGAGAGTGGGCACATGAATGAAGGAGATTCCATGGACACTTTTTGAAAAAGATCAAAGATTTGAAGGTGAAGTTGACTTCTACTAATGAAATCATCTGAGATGGCTCACTTGTGTAGGTTTTTCTTAATGCTCTTCTAGATTCATCTAAGATTTTTACTTCTACTCTTTGATTGATAATGAAAGGAAATACAAATCCCTTAGCATTTGAGATTTAATCTCTATTTTGCTATAGGAAGATCAAGCAAGGTAGAATAGGTCCATTATGCATGTTGCATATCAGGCTTTTCTAGCTAGTCAAAAAGGCAAGCATAAATGAAGCTCATCCACTAGTAAGTAGAAAGCAACTAAAGATGTAGAATTGAAGATGGAAGACAAAGATGAGAAGAGAACAAAGAAGAATTTTTTTGTTCAAAAAATACTATAAAGAGAATAACCATGTCATAAAGATTTGTGCAAAAATCTCTGCAAAAGAGGCAAAGAAGAAAGAAACTCGAATGGTTGCTGAAAAGGCCTCTACATCTAAAACATGGTCTACTAATTTTGTGCAAAATGATGAATGGGCATTTACTATTGTTTGCAGTTATGCCCCTGTTCTCATGAGCAGTGTATGTCAACAGTAATCTAGGATGTTTGGTTCTTTGATAGTGGGGCAAACAAACATATTTCTTTATAGCACAATCTCTTTAACTCACTTGAGCCTACCTCTATACGGAATGCTCTCAAGTGCACTAATAGCTCCTCTTATCTTATAATGGGAGTCCATAAGCTCATTTAGACAACTACATATTATTGGGACATCAAGCTTACACTATCCTTGAGTGGATTTGATCTACATAAAAAACTATAGTTCGGATTATGTGAAAAACATTCATTAAAGAATTCTTTTATTTATGCTCATTTGTTGTATTTTTTCTAAATTTTTCTATCAGTAATTGATGAACGTAAAAGCCTAGAGCTTTACACATGTAAAAGGACAAAACGGGAGCTCAAACTCCACGAATTCGATGTGGTTCATCTTGACAATCAATCAATCACCACTTTTCCTAGAGTGTAGGTAAGTGAATTGATTCTCTCCAAAGACCATTCCTTAAGAGACTTGTCAACGTGGACCACACACCTATCCTTCCATAACTTCCAAAGAGCTTCATTTAATCTCATAGCATTCCACAAAGCCACCGAGTAAAAGATCACTTCGATGAGTAAAACTTTCTTCCAGATAACTTGTATGACTCTTCAAAATCATAACAAGATTTTGTCAAACCATATGGCTCAATCGGAACAAAAAAAAACGTGACCTAGATCTTCCCTACCACTTGTGCATCTCTTGCACCGAGGGGATACACCACAAATTGTATTATATTTGGCATTCGTAACTCCCCTATGATGAATTTGCCACATTAGAACAACTTCTTGTATCTCAATAAGCGGGTGCCATAGATGTGTGAATCTTTATTTCCACCAAATCCATGACTAGTTCACGCACCATATCTTGTTAAACTCTAGATCCAAGTCCATATTATGAAGTATCTTAGGAGGCACAGTTATCTTACTATCATTACTTCATCGAACACATTCAAGACTTAGCACTTGTGGGCCCAATAAGATGAGGGTTTACACAAAAACTTGGCATTCATTATACTACTTAAAATGCGCGAATCCTCGAGTTCCACTTTGTAGTTTGGATCAATGTCCTCAAATAAAAATTAATAACTTCGATCTTGGTTTGGAAAATGATTCCATATCTTTACTGTGTTCCACAACTTCCAAAAGAATACAAAAGATCTCATGATTGATTACCCAAGAACGTAGAGAACCGAAACTTCAAAATCTTAAGCCCAAGTCAACTCGGGACAACAAAAGAAAGGGTCTAAAATTTTTGAAAATGAGTATGAACCATAAAGCATTTGAGTTACTTCAAGAATTCATCATCCACTTGGCATCCTAATTCTTCGCCATTGAATCAACATCTATAATGCCAAAGACACCAACATCTTTTTAGCTAGTGCAAATTCTCCATTTGATTTTTGACACACCTCTTCTATTAAGTATCCAATCTAAATGAAACTTCTATTGATTCCTTCTAGCATCCGTAAATCATTATCCCTAGGTCTCCAATATCGCATGAAGTGTACGAGGGGAGGAGTTAACGAACATGTTTATTACCAAAGCATGCCCAAGCACATTGCACTACATATGCTTCCAATAGTTAAGCTTCATTTCCAAATTGGGCAACATCCAATGCCATCATTGATCCAAGAAGACATTCAAGCTCATCCAAATCTCAAGAAAGTAAAATATCTTGTTATAGAGAGTGTTGCTGCATGGAGCAGGCCTAAGTGTGTGACCATGCACATGGGAATCCTCTTGGATAGAAATCAACTTACATCTATAGCAAATGCATGCTTTTAATTTTCAAAGTTTTAATAATTATTTTACTAGCTTAGTCAAAGATAAAGGTGAAGAATGGAGAGAATCTCATGATATACTATGAGCCAAAACCAGGAATTATGTTTGAATTCAAAACCTCAATCATTCCCTAGAATTTAGAATTACTTTAAGGTATAATCTCCAACATTCATTAAGTCAAAAAGGTGTATAAAACTATTAGGCTTTGAGTTTTTGAATATGTAGAGCTTAGAACTGATCATCACACTCTTGTTGAGTGTATTAGAAATATATTTTGTAGTTTATTTCTATTGATTTGTGAATCTCTATCTATTGTCACAACACTTTGAGTAACTATCTAAAGCTCTCACAATCATTTCTCTATGTATAAGTACTCATTATCCAATCCATCAATTGGATTACGTAGCTTGGATTGTATTTAGGCTTGCATACAAAGTTTCATAATCATTGGATACATAGGACTTCATATATGTATGATTATATGTGATAGGGTCTGTGTATCACCTTCTTCATTAAAAATTGGGGTTTACCCCCATATGTCTTATGCACATTGCTCTCAGTATGGACAATCTAAATTCACTAAATGACTTGCTAAGCTTGCTTGAGACTTCATTTGAAGGTGTCAAATTATCTCAATGATGCTCCAAAGTACTTATAGTTTAAATGCATAGTTTGGAATCTTAGAAAGTCTATTATAATACTCTAAAGTTTACAAGGCTGGTCTGTAGTAGGTTTTTTCGAAGACAATCTCATATTTGCATTATACCCATTAACTCTTCATAGTGATATTTGAGCATAGTCAAAGAGGACACATATGGGTGATGGATTCCCTCATCTATTACAAGTTGGATTCAAGAAGCTACTAAGCATGGCCTCTAAGAATAGAGGCTTATCTATGAGAAATGAATTTGTATGGGTGTATCTCAAGAGATGAGATGATGTAGTACTTAGAAGCGAGGGCCAACAATCTCAAGAGGAGAAGGATAGGTTGTATGAATCATGTCCAAAGGATTCCTTGGCAAGATAATACATTCTCAACTCCATCTCAAAGTTTTTTACTCCCTCATATTAGGAACTATAAGACCTCTCAAGAGACATGGAATGCTTCTCCTCAAGTACCAAAGCTCGGAAAAATCAGTTTATGGATGGACTTTACAATACTGAAGAAGATGCACAAGAAGAGTGTAAAATTTTGAGGCAAGTCATCAATGGGATCAAAACTGATAACAAATGCAAATCCTTCACCACAACTATGGATCTATACATGGATATGCAAGTGCCTGACTTCAACACACTATTGATATATCTTTAGGAGGGTTTTTCCCCCCAACTTGTATATATGCATATAACCCTAACATGTCACTAATCTTTTGTACATTCACTTTGTAATTCATTCAGTATTGTGTTGTGCTCCACAATTCCTCTTCTTCATGTTATTGCACGCTTCTAAAGACAAACTGCAACTACTCGTATTAGAACTAGTCGCTCCTTCATCTAGGGCATCATTGACACCCCTTCAGTTAGTTGCAGAATCACATGATAATTGGTGAGCATACTTAGGACAACTATGAGTTCATAATAGCTTTGCTATGTCACATCAAGATTTTAATATAAGCTCATTTTAGCCTGCAAACACACTATCAAGGTGCTTCTACAAGTAACTTGATCCTTATTACCAAAAAGATATAGGTTTTCGTTTGTGAGTACAAGCACCTTGAAGCCTGCTACATTAAGTTTAGCATATCTCGATAGTGTGATTTTATTTAACTCTTCAAGATACAATGAATTTTTTGCATCAAGGTATCTTAGTTAGTGGCCATGGATGAAGCAATGACTTATTTTTCATGTTGACTAATGAGAATAGATTGGATGGTACTAATCACCCATTCAGGGCACGTATGATGCCTCATGTATTGGTAGCAAACACGTTGTGGAATATTGTGCAGGGTATTGGGAAACACCTTACTACACTTACGAATACAATTATTGAAGGTAATGTAGATGGCCTTGAAGGTGATGATCTTCAGATTCCTATAATTTTGTGTTGTTGTTCATCTTGCACCTACTCGAGAGCAACTTTGTTGGGCTCATAGAGATCCGCACGTGCATGCATCGATAGCCTTGTTTCTGGAACATGCCATTATCCCCCACATTTTCTCTTGCACCACAATAGAGGATGATTGGGATACACTTACAACCTTATATTAAAAGAAATGAGGGTAGTTTTTCTTACCTCTAAAAACATTTGGAGAGTGAGCGCATGAATGAAGGAGATTCCATGGACACTTTTTGAAAAATATCAAAGATTTGAAGGAGAAGTTGACTTCTGCTGATGAAATCATCTGAGATGGCTCACTTGTGTAGGTTGTTCTTACTGCTCTTCTAGAGTCATATAAGAGTTTAACTTCTATTCTTTGAATGATGATGAAAGGAAATCCAAATCCCTTAGCATTTGAGAGTTAATCTCTAGTTTGGTGTAAGTAGATCAAGCAAGGTAGAACAGGTCCATTATGCATGTTGCATATCAAGCTTTTCTAGCTAGTGAGAAAGGCAAACATAAATGAAGCTCATCCTCTAGTAAGCAGAAATTAGCTAATGATGCAGAATTGAAGATGAAAGACAAAGATGAGATGAGAAAAAAGAATAATTTTTTTTGTTTAGAAAATACTATAAAGAAAATAATCATGTCATAAAGATTTGTCCAAAATTTTTTGCAAAAGAGGCAAAGAAGAAAGATACTGGAATGGTTGTTGAAAGGTCTCTACATCTAGAACGTGGTCTACTACTCTTGTGTAGAATGATGAATGGGCATTTACTATTGTTTGGAGTTATGCCCCTGTTGTCATGAGTAGTGTACGTCAATAGTAGTCTAGGATGTTTGGTACTTGATAGTGGGGCAACCAAACATATTACTTTGTAGCACAATTTCTTTAACTCACTTGAGCCTGCCCCTTTAGGGAATACTCTCAAATGCACTAGCAACTCCTCTTATTTTATAATGGGAGTCCATTAGATCATTAAGACAACTACTTATTATTTGGACATCAAGATTACACTATGCTTGAGGTGGATTTGATCTACATAAAAAAACTATGATTTGGATTATGTTAAAAAAAGCCATTAAAAATTTCTTTTATTTATGCTCACTTTTTCTAGATTTTTCTATGGGTTATTTACCAATGTAAATGCCTAGAGCTTTACACATGTAAAAGGAGAGAAGGGAAGCCCAAATTCCATGAACTCGATGTGGGTCATCTTGACAATCATTCAATCACCTAAAAGTAGATCAAATTAGATCTTCACTTTTCCTAGACTATAGGTAAGTGAGTTGATTCCACTTCTAAAAGTCAAGGAACTGTTTAAGATTCTATGTAGAGAGCTCAAGTCACTTGTACATTACATGGACGCAATATACATACACTTTTGGCCAAGTCACTTGTACATTACATGGAAGCAATATACATACACTTTTGGCCATCATGTCTTGCTCCTTCATTTGTATGCATCATCTTCTTCAACAATAGTACAAGTGTAGGCATTGACTCTCTCTCTCTAAAAATCTTCAAACTAGATGTGTAAGCATTCATTCATTGAAAAGATATTATTTTCTAGCGTATGTGTACACATTTCAAAGAATTCGATCCAGTAAATTTGCAAAAATGTTAGTTTTTCTATCTTGGGTGTATCTCTATGTAGCCCTAAAAAACAGGATGTACCACTACTGAGTGTCAAGTTCATTCGAGAAGCACATTTTGATTAATACTTGTACTCGTGCATTTTATACACCCAATCATATGTGTATCATTCCTCCAAAAAGAAGTTTTTCACACCATGCTTGGTGCCCATAAATCTATATGGACTAGCTCCAATAGAGCTCCATGAATGTCTCCCTTCTTTGTGAATGGTTGTTTGTGAGACTTGCCAAATTGACAAGCACTACATTTGTATATCATCTTTTTTTTGGATATGTTTGGTAGACCAAGTACAGTCTCATCCCTACTGATTTGCTTCAAAGCCCTTTCGCCTATATGAGCTAACCTCTTGTGCTAAATTTCCAATTCTGATAGAGTTTGGCTTCCATATTTTAATAATGCAATGTTTGTAGTATCTTGGATCTCAAATGTTAATAATCTACCTGAATTTTTTGCTCGTGATTTCCTATTGAATCCCTAATATGGATCTTCAAGAAGTGCTCCATTCTTTGTGAATCTAACGTGTTATACTTTTTTGATAATCCGACCTACACTTGTGAGATTTTTTGTGATGGTTGACACTTACAATACCTTGCTCAATAGGTTTATATTACCATTTGAAGTCTCTACATTAGCTATCTTCTCCGCTAACTACCTTATGTGATCTCTTTTTTGGAATTCATGTATATTGTTTGGCTCCTCCAAGTCTAAGACTAGAGCTTCATTCCCTACTGCATGATTTGAGCAACATGTGTCTATAAAGAATACATGTTCATCTCCTTTACCTTGCTTCATGGTCATGTTCATTAGAAGCAATGAATCCTCTTGCATTTGATCATCTACATAATGGTTGTAGACTCTCCTTCCTCTGTATCCTCCTTGATAATTATTGTTGTTATCTGAGTTGTTGTTGTATAAGTGGTTGTTGTATTTGTTGTTGTTGTATGCATTGTTGGTGTAGCCATTGTTGTTGTTGAGTCTATCTCTTAAGCTTCCACAGCCTCCTCTATTGTAACCTCTTCCTCTTTGATTTCTAGGATTCTTGAAACAATTCACAATAATGTGATTAGTTAAGCCACATATAGCACATGGAGAGGAGGGTTGAGTTCTCCCCCTACATTGTCTTCCTCCTCTACCTCTTCCTCTTGAGCCTCTACCTCTACATCATAAGTTTTCTTGAGAGGTGTTGTCCTCATCATCAAACTTTTTACCTTTGCCTTTGCTATATTTATTCTTGTTCTTATTTGTATAGAGAGCATAGGATTTATTATCTTTTGAGTTTCCTCCATTCTTGATACGTTTTCCCTCATTTTTGAACATTTTTCCCATGAAGGTATTGAAATGAGGAGCCTACATGTCCATGTAGAGGTCAATGTTTGTGGCGTAAGCTTCCCATTTGTCATCTATCTTTATTCCATTGATCACTAGCCTTACTTTCTGCTCTTCATCAATGATTTCCAATGCTTCCACGTTGGTTTTCTATGTCCTTCATTTTGGTGAAAAGGTCACTAACACTTTGCTTGGGCATCTTCTTGAGGGTGGTGAACTCCATCCATAGTGGATTCTTCCTTTCCTTTGTACTCGATGAGAAGAATTCTTCAAGGGTATTCCATGTCTCTTGTGAAGTCTTGCAACTCCTTATGTGTGGAAGTAAAAAATCAAAGATTGATATAAGAATATATGACCTTGCTAGAGCATCCATTTAACACCATGTGTTTAACCTCTCTTGTTCTTATTGAGTTGGTTTTCCTTTTCTTATGAGAATTTGTACCATCTCATCTCCAAATATGTAACCATAGAGGTTTCTCCCTTGAAGATAAGATTCCATGCTAAGTAACCAATCTGAATAGTTACCTTGATCCAATTTATCTATGGAGGAAGGAAATCCATCTCCCATGTTGGCTTGTTGTTGCTCTGATACCACTATGATGACATGGATAGGTAGGTTCCAAAGATGAGCTAGTATTGCATGAAATCTACTCTACACCTACCATGTTAACAACGAGGATGCTTAGTATATTGGTTTAGCGTTGCAATAATTCATTTCAAACCACTAAGGCCTTTGTAGCATCATTCCCAGTTGTTTGCACCAACACAGATAACTTGCATATGCAAGAAATGTGAAGAAAACTTCTATTTGTGGAATAGATGTGCTTAGTATTATACTCAAAGATCACACCCTGATATCAATTGACAAGTGAGCTTTTCCACACATCTACTTACTATGGGTAGCTAATTAAACCAAGTTATTTAATAAAATTAGCTATACCATACACCGATAAATGATTCTTACAAGTCAAGTAGGTCATCCCAACTTTTAAGGATCGAGAAGGCGTGTAGACAGAACCACCTTTTAAGCTTCTTATCTCAAGATCCTCTGAACCAAACTTGATGAGAATTGATATGCAAGTAGTAAAACCTAAACATCCAAAGTTAAACTATAGCAAATGAGTGAGTACACACCGAGAAATTTATTTCCTATAGTTATTGTAATAATGAAGATGCAACAGAGAGTAGTAGAGAGAGATATACTTAAAGAAATGTATCAAAATGTATATTCTAATGAGCATATGATACAAGGGAAGTGTAGTGGACTAATCATGCATGGGGTGAGCTCAATGTGTGCTCATGCATGTAACTCAATGTCTCTTAGAATGGCTCACATATACTACGACTAAAAGCATGTGTATTTATACTCATAGTTGGAGTTTAAGTTTGAACTTTAGGGATGATTGGAACTGATTCTTCCTACCACATGAGTCATGGGTTAAACTCCCTAACTTCATGAGATTCCTTATTCTCTTTGTGTTTATAATGATCCAAAGTAACTATGCCCAAAATGACTAGCATAGATTCACATGCAGTTCTTTCATGTGAAGGGATAAATGGATGTGTAGTCGTGAATGACTAGCCAAGCACATAGGCTTGTTAGGTGTACCAATAAATAAATGATTTACCACTTGCACATATACTTTGTAATTGACATCTTTATGTGTACATTCTTTGAGAAGCATTGAAGTCCTTTTGTTTGAAATCATCTAATTTTACATGCTTTAGTAAATGTCTGAATCTCAAGCAACTTTTCTTAATTTCATACATTCTTCTTTTACTAGAAGTAGGTGGTGATGTTTAGAATTATTTGAAAAGAAAAAAAAATGTAGAAGTGTAAGAATAGGAATCTCTAATAAACTCAAAGAAATGTATAGCATGTTGTTCTGTCAAATACTTACATTCTTAGGTGCACATGCATGATAAAAATGAGGCTTATGAATAACATTATTTATGTTGTCAAAATAAAAAGAAATATTCATAGAAAACATACATAGTGAATGGATATAGAATTCTTATTTAAAGTAAAATGTATAGAGTAAGCAATGCAAACCCTTGTTTGTTCTTCAAGAAGTATCACAATGAAGTTATCTATTTGTGTGTACATATAGATTACATAATTGTGATAGGAGATGACTTGAATGGCATACAAAGGATCAAATGGCATATGCAAGAGGACTTCAAAATCAATGCATTAGGTGAGCTCATATTATTCTTAGGTATGCACTTCATATATACAGATAAACAAATTTATTCAACTCAAAAGAGATACATTGAGTATCTCCTCCATAAATTATAATCCAAATTTATTTATCATTTTTTGTTTTTAAAGTATGCTAGACGAAGTCTAATCTCATGGAGTATAGTTTGTTTTCCAGTAATTTTACAAAGAGAAGTTTTTTTTTTATTTTTCTACAAACAAAAATCTCTTTTTTATTAGTAGTTTGTAGACATGTCTAATCTTTGAAGATTGGAAACATATGTATAATCGTTTGAAGACATTGGGAGGGTCCATCAATTCTAGTTGTTTACTCTTATGTTTATCTGTTTCTAAATGTAACACTCAAGAGTATGGATATTTGGTTATTTTGCATGAGGTAATGTGAGGGATAAAGGCATCTCTAAGAGGAAATCTATCAATACATGTGCTTGTGCACTTTGCTATCCTAACAAACTAGCTCTATAGTAGGTGTGATAGGAACCGAAATAGGACTAAGAACATGACGATCACCATATTCAACACCACGTGCATCAATGGTATCATAGTATTTGCAGGTGTACCACAACATGTTTCAACACCCTACACAGTATTCCACAAGCCTTTTGCTACTTACACATCCAAAATCATGTATGCCCATAATGGATAATAATAATCATTCAATTTATCCTCAATGTTGAGCATAAAAAATACATCATTGACTTTAGTTGTGGCTATTGATAGTAGCTTGATGCAAAAATTGATTGCTTCTAAGAAAACAAAATACAAATACCCAATTGAGTTTTATTCAGCCTCTAGAAACTTTTCGTTGATTGTACTATTGAACCAATGTAGCTATGATATAATGAATGAAAGGGTGTTCATGATGCCCTAAAGAAATTGGAAACCTCCTAATATCAAATGTTGGAGATCAAGCAGTATGGGAGCACATAAATAACACAAGGAAGACGAAGAATCGTCAAGCTCAACAATGAGTGTATTCCTTGTTAACATCACAATGACACTATGCTCTAGGTTGATTATCTCTACATAAAAAAATCATCATTTGAATTGTGTGCAAGTTTCTCGTTGAAGAGCTTTTTATTTGTGCTCATTTTTCTGGTATTTTTCATAAGTGGTTTTTATGGATCATTTATCAATTAAAATGTTAGAGCTTTACACTTGTAAAAGGAGAAAATAAGAGCTCAAATTCCTCGAATTTGAGGTCTTTGAGCTTGAAAATCAATCAATCAGTCCATCAATCAATCATCACAATGTACATAGATTAGATCTTCACTCTTCCTAGATTGGAGGAAAGTGAATTGATTGTCTTCAAAAACCTATCATGACTTCATTAAAATTCAAAATCCACTTGTAGATGGCCTGGAACACTTCAAGAGTATACATAAAGACTTCAAATAACGCTTACATTACATTGAAGCAATATTTATACAATTTAGGCCATCACTATGTTGCTCCATTTCTTTGCACCAACTTCTTCAATAATAGTGAATTTGCAGAAACTCCTTTTTTCTCTAGAGAGCTCAAAAGTTGATGAATGAGAATTCATGGGAGTGTTTCTAGTATCTAGTATACTTGTACAAAGGTTCAGAGCATTAGGTCGAGTAGATCGGCGGGGTGATCAATTAGATATTCGATAAATCTTAGTTAATATTTCATTGTTTACTTGCGGGGTCTATCGCTACACAACCCTAAAAATTGAGGGTAGCTCTATTGAGTATTAAGTTCATTCTAGAGTAATATCATTCTTATTACTTGTACTCTTGTGCATTTTATATACTAAACCCTATGTATTATTTCTCCAAAAGGAAAGTTTCCTATTGTAATCATGTTGAGCATTTGAAGTTCATTGTTTCATGGAAAGATAACAGGTTTTTTGAGCTAGTAAATGTGCAAACCTACCTATCTTGTATCAAATCTTTGTCCTTGATGCTCCAAAGTACATAATGGATTTTATTGCATTAAGCACATGGATATAAGGTCTATTCGACTCTCCAAAATCTCAAGGTGTGGTCCTATGCTAGTAGGTTGGACGAAACATTTTCACTTCCCAACTCACTTTTCTTCCTCTTGTAAGCTTATCCAAGTTCTTTTAGTGTTATCAAAGCAAGCTCAACATGAGTGATGGATTTCCCTCAACAACGATATTGTTTGGAAAATTAGAATGGACGCCTATTTCTGAGGTAGAAATCTTTATGGAATTGTAGTAGATGATGAAGCTAGGCCTATTCCAAGATCCAAAGCAGGACCTACAAAAGAGGAGATAGATAGAATCACACTTCAGTTTGCAAGGGATGCTCAAGCAAGGTCATACATACTAAAATCTATCTCTGATTTTCTATTACCACATATTATTGGATGCAAGACATGTAAAGGAACATGGGATGCCCTAAAGACTTTCTGTTTCTCAAATAGTACCAAGGTTAGAAAGAACCACCTTTGCAATGACTTCAACCAAATGAAGAAGACTCCAAAAAAAAATATCACAGAGTTTCTTACCAAGAACAAGGAGGTTGCATATCAGTTAGCATCCATTGGAGAGCTACTTGAAGAAAAGGCCATCGTGAGCCATATTTGAAAACAAATTAGAAGTGATAAGCAATGGAAATCCTTCACCATAGCTTATGATCTCACCATTGATGTAAAAACCTTAGATCTCAACATATTCCTTGAACAACTCTTCAACCAGGAGACCAATAATAATATTAAGGAACTTAAATCTTATAAATGTAATACTAGAAGTAATTTGTATCAATCCAAGAAGTGAATCTGATGATGATGAAGATGAGAAGGAAAGAGAATAAAAGCTATCGAAGTCAAGAGGAAAGTTTAAGATGCAAGAATGTGGAGAATGTTGCAAGAATTCTCCTAGGCCAACAAGGGAAAATAGACAATTAGAAAGGTAAAGATATGATTCTACGATTGTTACAAAGCATTCAATGTACTTGACAAAAGATTCAATTTTAGAAGAAACTCCAACCTATGATGATAAAAAAGGTAACCATAACTGGGGGAAGGCTATGAAAGAAGAGATAGAAGCATTAAAAGAAATGGATGCTTGGGAGTTCATTCCAATTGAAACTAGTCAGAAGGTAATAGGCTGTAGATGGGTCTATAAGCTAAACAGAAATTTAGATTGATCAATTTGTACATAGAAAGCCACATTATCTTCAAAAGGATATGCTCAAATGCATGTTGTAGATAATAAAGAGATTTTCTTATCAATTGCAAAGATGACTACAATCATGACATTCCTACGTGTAGCTTCTACAAGAAATTGGACACGACCTCAATGAAATGTGAAGAATTCATTTCTCATTGGTTGGATAAGTGAAGACATATACATGTCACAACCTCTAATATTTGAAAACCCTAATTATACATCTTATGTATGCAGATTCAAAAAGGCATTGTATGGATTGAAATAAGCTCTTAGAGCTTGGAATTTCATATTGGTAACCTATCTTCAAGATCAAGGTTTCAAGTCAAGCAATGCAAACCCTTCTTTGTTCATCAAAGAAGGATCACAATGAAGTTATCGATTTGTGTTTATATGTAGATGACACAATTGTGATAGGCGATGACTTGACTGGCATACAAAGGATCAAAAGGCATATGCAAGAGGAGTTCAAAATCAATGATTTAGGTGAGCTCACATTACTATTAGGTATGAAGGTCATATATATAGATGAAGGAATGTAATTGAATAAAAGGAGATACATTGAGGATCTACTCCTTAAGTTCAAAATGGAGTGCGCTAGACTTATACATACACCTTTGGTGATGAATCATAAATGTAGTGTTTATGAAGGTGAGAAAATTAAAGATGTTAAAGAGTATCAAATCTTAGTAGGTAGCTTGATATATGCTACCCATACAAGGGTAGATATCTCATATAGTGTAGGAGTGCTAAGCCAATTTATGCACTCACTAACAAGATCTCACATGTGTGCAGCTAAGGGAGTACTTAAGTGCTTGAAGGGAACAATCAATGAAGGAATATTCTATCTTCACTCTTCATATTTGGATATCACAATCGATTCAGATGCAGATTGGGTAGGAGCTAAGGATGATAGAAGAAGTCCCTCTCGTTACTTTGCATTTGCAAGTTCAATGCTAGTGTCATGGTGTTCCAAGAAGCACCCAATAGTTCTTTTATCCCCAACTAAAGTAGAGTATAGAGGTTTGAACATCTCAACTCAAGAAGCAATATGGTTAAAAACATTGTACTTAGATTTGGGACTTGTGAGTTCCAAACCTCATATATTTAAGAAATGTAAGTTGCATGCATCTAGTAACAAACCCTTTTTTCCATGAAAAACAAAACACATAGATTTTCATGAACACTTCACTAAAGAGAAGCTCATGGAAAAAGAGGTTGAGGTTTCTTTTTGTTTCAACTAAAATGCAAGTAGTAGATATGATGACGAAGGCACTTCATGGAGTCAAACTTTGCAAATTCAAAGCATTAACAAGTATTCTCTCTCTCAAAAGATTGAAGAATGTGTGGACTCGCAGGTATGCAAGTGAACAGAAAGTGTGTAGGTGCCTACATTCTAATTATCTAAGTATTCCATTGATAGTATTTCAATGCATCTATGGATCTTAAGGTTTTTACTCCCCCCTTTTTATCTAAGAATTGAAGTTTTTATTAAAAAATAAAGTTTTTACTAAGAATTGAAGTTTTCCAACGTGTATATGGTTTAACGCGAAGAATCGTCCATGCGTACAGAAATGGGCGGAAGAAGGTTTTGTTGAAGGTACACATATTTTTCTTGCGCTTGTGAGAAACGAACAGACCTTAAATGGAAAATAAATTTAAAACAAGATTTGATAACCTTTCAATCTCTGTTTGTTCGATTGTCGTGGTATTGAATAAAGATTGTCGTGGTATTGAATGAGCAGGACCTCGACTAGTGCACAATCTCCAAAAGGGGCAACGTATGTGCATATGATTTACTCGTTTTGGTGGTGGTCATTTCGTTTATTGCCTCACAAAGTTCTCTCCCATAAAATGCAAAATTCTTATAGTTTATAATTGAAGCACGTTGGAATTCAACTTTAAACGTATGAAAGGAATTCGAATTGAAAGTGAAGTGCGCTACCTCCACAGTCGACCTCCTTCAATCCGTAGCACGCGTACAGCTTCAAGCGTCGTAAGTTTGGTAGCGAAGGCATCTGCAAACACATCACTTTTTCATCAACGAATGTCAATCCAAAAGTATTCGGACAAGCAAAGCAACACTCAAAAGTCTGAGCACCACCTCCAAGCTCTCAAGTCCATAGCACTCTTTCAGCTCGAGATGTTCCAAGGAGCGGCAGCCTGTGGTCATTCATAGAAATGAAAAGTCCGCATTAAAGTGAATTTTTAAAGTTGGGAATTAATGCATATGTGCACATTTATACTTTGATGTAAGTTCAATACGTCGAATGTTACAAATCAAAAGACAAATCAATGTAAAGGTGCCCATTTTACATGCTGATAAACTTTCAACCATAAGTAAGAAGTATTTTAACCACATAAGTAGGCACTATATTAAGCGCATAAACATTGCACACTAGGCTTCCAATGGATACACCAATGCATGCCTCGAAATGTCATCTATGAAAGTAAAACAGTAACGATAATTACCAAAACACGTTGTCTACAAACGACTACAGATGTAGCTAAGAGGATTTTAGCTAAAAAAAAAAACTTTTTGGTATTTAGACTCTTTCTTCTTCGTTAGAAAAATGTCCATTGAATTGCTTACTGTCGAATTCTTTTTGAAGGCAAGGAACATGATCCCCATTTCTTTCCTCCTACACACTGTCAATGCTACATAAATTTAAGTTGTAAATTTGTTTTTAGGTTTGTGGATTTCATTCTTTCACGTGGAAGGTGCACACATGCTTTAACTAAGAGTAAAAGAGATTAGAAGTCAGGATTGAGATATTGGTCTCTATATTCAGAAGAGCTATTTGCTTATGATAATAACGTTTCAAGAGAGAGAGAGAGAGAGAGAGAGAGAGAGAGAGAGAGTGGTTTTCTTAGTAATGGTGGCCAAATTGGATAATTCTTGTTGCTTTAGGAAGCTCACAACTTGCACTATATATTGACATCAATAACAAAAATCAATCAAACAATTTATGCAAATAAATGTTTTTGCAACTCTATTCTATGTTGTGTATCCGTTAACTTGCGAGAGACATACCTATCCTCATAGTCTCATATGTCAGCCCATATGAGGTTTCTTCGAGAATTTAGCTTCGAGGTAACCCTTATCTCTCATAGTCGTATTCGATACAAGAGTTTTTTTATCCATTTTGTAGTTTTTCATCTAAAGTAAATCAATATTCAAGTTACACAGTTTTGTGCAACGTTTTATAGTAGGTTTTGAGACCTTGAATTCGTGATACTCTTTTTTGAGCTATAATCAAGATTTTTTAATGTTTCTTGTTTATATGTTTGTGCATGTGACTATGCACATATGTTTTTGTGAATGTGATTATGCATTAATGTGGGTCAATATGTGTGTCCATCTAAATGTTTGTAACTATATATGTGTGTATGTGTATACTGTATGAATGTGAATGTGTTTATAAGTGTGTGTGTGTGTGTGTGTCGATTATGTGATTGTGAATGCACATTTGAGGGAGTGTATATCTAATATGTATGTGATAGTGACGATATATATACATGCATGTGTGCTTATTTCTAGGCATGCATTTATGAGTGACTAAATATATATACAAGCATGAGAAATTAGAAATCAAAAGCTATGAAAACAAAATAATTAATTATAAATAATAAAACTTACTATATATCAGTAAATATGTAAGTGCACATAAGTTACATGTGTGTGTCTAACTCTATGTATTTGTGTGATGAATTAAGTGTGAGTCTATCTGTATATGAGTGTGTGTGCGTGTGGGTGCTATGTGAGTCTATCTATACGTGAGTATGTGTGCTATGTGAGTCTATCTATATATGTGTGTGTGAGTTGTGTGTAATGTGCAAGTGAGTCATCAGCCTCTGTGTGTGTGTCTGCATGTGAATGTTTAAGAAAACTAAAAATATGAGTGAGTGTGTATACGTGTATTTATATGTGCATTGTGTATGTGTTTTTTTTCTAATGTCTGCAAGGAGAACATTATGAGCATTTGTAAGATTGTAGGCGCATTTATGGATGTAGATTCTTCCACTAGTACTCTTTTAGATTCATTTGAGTGATCTTTCATTAATGGATGTAGATTCTTCCACTGTAGTAAATACACCTTTTATAGAAGTTTCATTCAATCTAATGTGCCAATCTCAAAATACTCCTCTATACCAAGACACTATTTACTTTTTTCTTTCCACTTATTTGCTTCCTCTAGAACAAAATATGCATCAATCCCATAACATTCTTGTAGAACAAGAAATGATTGATTTTCTTATAAGAAGAACTTCTCAATGGAATGGAGAGTAGAAGAAAAACAAAAGTAGACAATATTATGGAGGACCATTGAGAAGAGTTTGCACATGTGAACTATCTGGAAAGATTTAAACCACAATAAGAAAATACTCTTTTAAATCCTTGATGTCTTTTAAAGACATTTATCCATTCAATCCTGGTCATTCATATGCTCACTCTGATGCATTTTTTGAAGATAAGCAACATATGCTTCATTTCTTGCTTGATGTAGCATTGTAAGAGTATGCTAAGCCTCTTGGCTACTTTTGCATGAGTAATAATGAGAAATAATGGCATGTTTGATAGATAGAGCTTTCAATGCATGTGCCAATCTAGTAGATGCAATAAGAACCACAAGAAGATTAGGAAAATAAAGATCATCATTAACACCACTAGCATCACCTACTACCATAATATTTTGTTGGTGTAGAATGTGGTATTTCAACACCCTCAGCAATATTCCACATAACTTTTGCCAAAAATGTATGACACATCATCTACACCCGTAATGGGTAGTTAGATCCATTGAACTTATCCTCAAGAACCAACATATGAACACATCATTACTTTCATCCATGGCTAGAAACAATACCCTAATAAAAAATGATTCTTTCTCAAAAATGATGAGCAAATATACCCAAGTGACCTCTACTAAACAATTTAAATCTTCTAAGATGTAGCAGACTTCAATATATTTGTTGTGCCAAACTCAAAATTGTCTATGTGTTTTGCATAAAAATGAAAAGAATTGCTTGCAGAATCATGAATTCTCTGTGATTCTAAGTTTTGACTACAAGGGTATGGATGATGCCTTGAAGAATGCAACGACTTGCTTTCATGACAATTGTTGGAGTTTGAGGATTATGGAAGCACACAAAGGGCATGAGGATGAAGTCCGAGGTTGGAGCACAACACTAGAGGTATATATAAGCCAAACCCAAATGCCTCTTAAAGATGGATATATATATATATATATATATATAAGCACAACAAAAGGGTATGGATGATGCCTTGAAGAATGCAACGACTTGCTTTTATGACAATTGTTGGAGTTTGACGATTATGGAAGCACACAAAGGGCATCAGGATGAAGTCCAAGGTTGGAGCACAACACTAGAGGTATATATAAGCCAAACCCAGAAAACCTCTTAAAGATGGAAGACAATGTCATGTTGGTTCTAAGTGTGTTTAGACATATGAATACCAAAATATATAACTAATATTGTATATTGATAGTGGTTGCAAAAATCACAAGAGCTACAACAAGGCTTTCTTTGCAAATATATGGGTGACATCAAGCAAAGGCCATGAAGAGATAGATGATAAACGTACTCATGCCATCACGCATATTGATGATGTGATGTTAGATCGCTCATAAAAAGAACAATTTCTCAAGGATTTAAATCATGTTCCCACTTTTAAGAAAAACATAATGTAGATATGGATCAAATGTTATATAGAGGTTTGTAGGTAAAGTTCAATGATAAAGGAAGCGTTGTAGAGATATCAAAGGATGGGTAGAAAACCATTGCTAGAGGACGAGAAAAAGGGAGACTAGCAATTATCAATTAAAGAAGAAAAAGGTAGCAAAAATGGATGTATGGCACAAGAGGTATGGACACATAAGTTTAAAATGATTGAAGATAGGGAAAACAAGAATGCTTTGCCACATTTTTATGTTAAAAGGTTGGCGAGCCTATATATGAGGGTTTTCCATTATCCAAAGAAACTAGGTGTCCATTCTAAATTACGAATTACATGCAGTTTCAGCTTCTAGACTTGATATGTGTAGATGCATGGGGTTGAATAAAGGACACTTTAAATGGAGTTGAAAAATAATTTATAACTTCGATTGATGATTGCTTTAGTACATGACGCACAAGTCAAGTGTTTTATGTATTGAAGAATTCCAAAGATTTAGTACTTTCCCCACAAGTTTTCCCACAAGTTCTTGAGGTCGGGGGACGAGAATAGTACTTCTCCTACAAGTTCTCTAATTTTCAGTAAGAACTGATGTGAAGAGACAGAATACATTCAAGTTTACACCCCTACAAAATGGTGTAGCGGAACGGAGGAATAGGAATACATAGCAACAAAATGCATGGTCTATCATGAAGGACATGGAAATGCGTTATTCGTACTAGGAAGATGAAGCCACAACAACAATAAGCATCATCAATAGGGTTCTCATACCATGTGTACAATATTACACACCATATACCCTGAGATAAGAATGAACTACGAAGAATGGGCTCTCCTTCGGAGGAAATGCATTGCTTGGGACCATTCAAGGACCCGTCTCCTCATTGGGTAGGATCCACCATGCCAAGAGGGTCTTTGCTTGTTCAAAATTCATAGCATCAAGGTGGACACGAACTATCCTATCACGCTTAACAAAAAGTGGTGCCTGACTTGGGCAGGGCTCTGTTGGGATTTTAAGTTCTTGTCTATCTGGCAACCCCTCATAGAGATCAAAAAGTGAGTTCTCATGTGGCAAATTTTCCATTCGGGTATTTGGACCAATGAATGCAAGTGAAGAAAAAGGATGTAGGTGCCTACATTCTAAATATCTAAGTATTTCATTGATAGTATTTCAATGCATCTATGGATCTTAAGGTTTTTATTCCCCCATTTTTATCTAAGAATTTAAGTTTTTATTAAAAAATAAAGCTTTTACTAAGAATTGAAGTTTTCCATCGTGTATATGGTTTAACGCGAAGAATCGTCCATGCCTATGCAAATGGGCGGAAGAAGGTTTTTCTTGGGCTTGTGAGAAACGAATACACCTTAAATGGAAAATTAATTTGAAACAAAACTTGAAAACCTTTCAATCTCTCTTTGATCGATTGTCGTGGTATTGAATAAAGATTGTCGTGGTATTGAATGAGGAGGACCTCGACTAGTGCACAATCTCCAAAAGGGGCAACGTATGTGCATATGATTTACTCGTTTATTGCCTCACAAATTTCTCTCCCAAAATGCAAAATTCTTATAGTTTATAATTGAAGCAAAACTTTGCAATTCAACTTTAGACGTATGAAAGGAATTCCAATTGAAAGTGAAGTGCGCCACCTCCACAGTCCACCTCCTTCAATCTGCACATGAATAGCTTCAAGTGTCGTAAGTTTGGTAGCGAAGGCATCTGCAAACACATCACTTTTTAATCAACGAATGTCAATCCAAAACTATTCAGACAAGCAAAGCAATACTCAAAAGTTTGAGCACCACCTCCAAGCTCTCAAGTCCATCGCACTCTTCCAGCTCGAGACGTTCCAAGGAGTGGCAGCCTGTGGTCATTCATAGAAATGAAAAGTCCGCAACAAAGTGAATCTTTAAAGTTCAGAATTAATGCATATGTGCACATTTATACTTTGATGTAAGTTTAATACGTCGAATGTTACAAATCAAAAGAAAATCAATCTAAAGGTGCTCATTTTACATGCTGATAAACTTTCAACCATAAGTAGGAAGTATTTTAACCACATAAGTAGGCACTATATTAAGCGCATAAACATTGCACAATAGGCTTCCAATGGATACACCCATGCATGCCTCGAAATGTCATCTATGAAAGTAAAACAGTAAAGATAATTACCAAAACACGTTGTCTATAAACGATTACAGACGTAGCTAAGAGGATTTTAGCTAAAA
This sequence comes from Ceratopteris richardii, assembly GCA_020310875.1. NCBI lineage: Eukaryota > Viridiplantae > Streptophyta > Polypodiopsida > Polypodiales > Pteridaceae > Ceratopteris > Ceratopteris richardii. The sequence goes on from CM035422.1 coordinate 79,472,786, forward strand.
AAAACTTTTTGGTACTTAGACTCTTTATTCTTTGTTAGAAAAATGTCGATTGAATTGCTTACTGTCGAATTCTTTTTGAAGGCAAGGAACATGATCCTCATTTCTTTCCTCCTACAGACGGTCAATGTTACATAAATTTAAGTTATAAATTTGTTTTTAGGTTTGTGGATTTCATTCTTTCACGTGGAAGGTGCACACATGCTTTGACTTAGAGTAAAAGAGATTAGAAGTCAGGATTGAGATATTGGTCTCTATATTTAGAAGAGCTATTTGTTTATGATAATAACGTTTCAAGAGAGAGAGAGAGTGGTTTTCTTAGTAATGGTGGCCAAATTGAATTATTTTTGTTGTTTTAGGAAGCTCACAACTTGCACTATGTATTGACATCAATAACAAAAATCAATCAAACAGTTTATGCAAATATATGTTTTTGCAAATCTATTCTATGTTGTGTATCCGTTATCTTGCGATAGACATACCTATCCTCATAGTCTCATATGTCAGCCCATATGAGGTTTCTTCGAGAATTTAGCTTCGAGGTAACCCTTATCTCTCATATTCTTATTCGATACAATAGTTTTTTTAATCCATTTTGTAGTTTTTCATCTAAAGTAAATCAATATTCAAGTTACACAATTTTGTGCAACGTTTTATAGTAGGTTTTGAGACCTTGAATTCGTGATACTCGTTTTTGAGCTATAATCAAGATTTTTTAATGTTTCTTGTTTCAAAAATATGTAAGACAAAGAATACTTTCAAGTTCTATAATCGGCTTTAACCAATTTCACTTAGAGAAGTTATGATGATTCTATTTGTACAATCAAGAATCTTTGTTTTATTGAAAATTTCTAGAGAAGTTTAATCTTTGAAGTTTGAAAATATATGTTTTATAATTTGAAGACCTTGGGAGGTTCCATCACTTCTAGTCCTTCACTCCAATGTTTAAAAGTTTGTAAATATAACACTGAAGTCTATACCAAGCACCTTTGGTTGTTTTGCACGAAAAAATGTGACGGATAATTGCATGTTTAAAAGGAAATATATCAATGCATTTGCTTGTGCATGTCTTTCATCCTAATAAAGTTTCTCTATAATAGATGCAATAGGAACCACAAAATGATCAAGAACATGATGGTCATCATCTTCAACACCACCTGCATCACATGTTATCACAATATTTGTAGGTGTACAAGAAGTTGTTTTAAGACCCTACACAATATTCCACAATATGTTTGCTAAAAATAAATTACACATCATATATGCCAATAAGGGATAATAAAAATCATTCAAATTATCCTCAATGGCGAGCATGCAAACTTTCAACCGTGGTTAGTGATAGTACCTTGATGCAAAAATTGATTGTTTCTAAAAAGAAAATACAATACAGATACTCATTTGAGTCCTATTAGAACTCTAGAGAACTTTGAGGTTCCTGTACTTGTTTGACACAAAAGCACGAAACTGCACGCACACTCTCATATAGCGATCAGGAATCCAAAACGTTCTTTTGACATAAAAATGATGTATTTTTTAATCACTGATGAACCATAGTACGCATATCAAATCTCATGCCACGATAGTCCTAATCATGTTCAGCCATCATTAATGGTATTGAGATAAATGATTTCATTCTTTGCGAAGGTTGAATACATTGCAGGCGAGAACACAAATTCAATGGAGGTAATATGTTTGGTTACATTAATTTACAAATACGCAACATTGAGGTCTAATAGGGACATATACTGACCCAAAGATGGTTGATAGGTGTAAGGAGTAGTAGAAACCCATTCTTCTTTCAAAACAAGTTTAGAACACACTTCTAGGTATAGAGGTCTCTCTAGGAGCCATTCCGACCTCTTTCTTCTTCGGCTTCTTTGCAACTAGTTTAGGAAAACTCTTAATGTCATGATCATTTTCCTTACAATACTTGCGAAACTACTTTTTCTTTTCTTTTTTCTTTATTTTCTTGTCATCTTTATGTTCCCCCTTTGAATATGTAGTATAATATTTTTTCTTACTAGTAGACTAGCTCCATTTATCATTGAACTCTTCACTAGTTAAGAAATTTTGATCTGCAAAACACATAATTTACTATTTTATTGTTTTTGGTTTACTAAAACAAAGAATAACTCCTCAAAGGACAGGGTATTTGGATTTTGTTTCATCATAAGGTGGAGAGTAGAAGAAATCTAATGAGATATGGAAAACCATTAAGAATATTTTGCACAAGTGAACTATCTAGCAATATTTCATCCACAAAAATAATCTACTCTTTTATATCCTTGATAAGGTAAGCAACATGAGCTTCATTTATTGCTTGATATAGCAGGTTAAGAGTATCCCCATCCTCTTGGCTACTTTTGCATAAGCAAATATGAGCGACAATTGCATGTTTGATAGATAGATCTATGAATGTATTTGCCTATATAGTAGATGCAATAGGAACCACAAAAACACTAGAAAATTAAAGATCATCATCTTCAACACCACCTATGACCTGCTACAACAATATTATTTGGTGTAGGAAATATTTCAACACCCTCAATAATATTCCATTAGACTTTGCAAAACCTGCATCATGCGTCATCTATACCCATATTACTGAGTAATACTTAGTAAGATCCATCCAAGTTGTCCTCAAAAACCAACATACAAAGAGCATCATTACTTTTAGCCATGGCTAGTGACTATACCGCGATGAAAAGAAGATGAATGTTTTCCCAAGACTATTGAGCAGAAATACCCAAGTGGCCTCTATTAAAGATTTAGTAGACTTCAATATCCTTGTATTGCCGAACCCAAAACTATCTATATATTTCGCAAAAAGAAAAAAAAGAAAAAATGTGGTTGAAAAGACACCACAATAGTTCATTCAAAGAATAGGTATGATCATGAAAGTTTATGTGACTCCAAGTTTTTCACTACAAGCCTGTTAGGGATGTGTTAAAGAATGCAGCAACTTTCTTTCAAAGAAATTGTTAGAGTTCCAGGATTGTGGAACAGGATGAAGAGCACGAGGACAAACGCATAGGTTGGAGCCCACCGGTTAGAGTGTACTACTAAGTGAACCATTATGGTCAAACATGTATTTACAAGTCAAAGAAAGAAAAATCTCTTAAATAGGGAAGAAAATGTCCCATTGGTATTCAATGAAAAAGGTTGCTTTATAAAGAATAAAAAAGAAGGATTCAAGTTCATTGCTCAAGGAAGGAAAAAAGGTAGGATGTTCACTTTGGACATTCAACAACCACATGGAAAAGTGATGTATATTGAGTTTGGAAACAAGAGGATTACTGAAATCGATTTGTGGCACAAAAAGTTTGGACATATCAACATCCCCAAGCTCAAGGACATGAGAAACCATGAAGTGGTAAGCGGTCCTGCAACATTCAATGATGTTGGACTACATGAGTTTTGTGAAGCATGCCAACTAGGAAAGAAAACTTGAGAACCATTCAAGAAGAGCAACTATGTGGCAAGGAATTACCTCGACTTGATACACACGGATGTATGGGGACCATCACAACAACCATCAGTGGTTGGTAATAGATATTTTGTCACTTTTATTGATGATCATTCAAGAAAAGTATGGATGTTATGCATAAAACAAAAATCAAATGTGTTCTCCATGCTCAAGAGATTTAAAGCATAGGTAGAAAAGGAAACAGGATGCTACATAAAGACCTTGAGGTCTGATGGAGGAAGAGAATATTTCTCCAAAGAATTTTCAGATTTTCTTTATGAAAATGCCATCAAGCGACAAGTTACATATAGGTACACACCTCAACAAAATGGATTAGCTGAAAGGAAAAATAGACATATCATAGAAGTTGCAAGGTGCATGCTCAATGAGATGAAGGTGCCACTAAACTATTGGGCTCAAGCAACTAGTACGGCTGTTTATTTGATGAACAAGTGCACAACGGCTTGAGTGCATAATCTAACTCCCGAGGAGGTTTATTTCGATAAGAAATGTGACCTTAAATTCAGCCAAACGAGTGTTTAGATATGTGAAGCACACAATCAATCATGCCTTGTTTTATATATATGATGAAGAATTGCAGGTAAAGGGCTTCAATGATGCTCATTGGGCTGGTTCAAAGGAAGATAAAGATCCACTTCAGGTTATGTGTTCATGATAGGTAGCAAACCTATGACATGGAGCTCGAAGAAGCAACCTACTGTTGCACTATCATCTAGAGAAGCTGAATATAGAGGATTAGCATTTGCAACTTGTGAAGCTATGTGGATTAAGAAGCTCTTGGCTGATCCTGATGTGCAGGTGGAGACCATTCCAATTTATGGTGACAACATGTCAAGCATTCACTTGACAAACAATCCAATGTTTCATGCACGAAGTAAGCACATAGAAGTGCATTATCATTATGATCAAGAAAAGGTTTTGAGCAAGCATGTGGATATAAAGTTCATTGGAACTAATGACCAGGTTGCAGACATGTTTACAAATTCCTTAGATGCTTCTAAGCTAAAGAGGTTCAAGGATGAAATCAACTTCTCGATCCACCACTCCTTGGGGGTATTGCCAAAGTTGTGAGTGCATCTTTCCCACCCAATCTCCCAAAGGATCTCTCCCCTGATCACATTCCACAACGCCACAGAGCAACTGATCGCTTCACCAATGAGGGCTTGCTTCCAATTGATTTGTTCTTGGAGCCCCAGAGTATGACCAAGGATTGTCCATAGTCGAAGGGATTTAGGGCAAGCAAAGAATAGGTGACCAATACCCTCTTTGCTATGGCAACATCCCTTGCACTAGGGCGGAACACCACAGATCTTGTTAGTTTTTGTGTTGGTCCATATTCCACAGTGTAAAATTTGCCATAGGAGGACCACCTTTTTGTTTTCAATGAGAGGGTGCCATATAGACATAAATTTCATATACCATCGAAGTTGAATCCAGTTGAGACACCATTTCTTGTTGAGACTGATGTGAATGTCATTCCGAGCTTTGACGTATGGAAGCTTGGAAAGGCAATTACGATTATACCATTTAAGGCCCAATAGGTCTAGAGCGTCATGTCCCATAAGTAGTCAGATTTTATAGCGGTCCTAAGCATGGCATCTTCTCAATAATATATTCCATTCCTCGTAAGTGACCGCAGCACTATGATCAAGGTCCTCAAAGTACACCCATCTATTCATGTCCTATTTCCAGAGATGCTTCCATTGTTTGAATCCCTTATTCCAGAGCCTCTTGGCACTTAAGACATTCCAAGGCTCCATGTTTCTCATGCTTTGGATCGGGTACCGAATAGAGTCATTTCGTCTTATACCTGTAGCCCACTTCCAATCTTCACTGATTTTTGATGCGAGGTTTGAATCTATTCCAACTCATCCACAAGAATCTCACCAAGATCGATCCTTTGGGTGAGACCAGAATTGGAGAGAATAAGAGGGTGAGGATATCGAGGTTTTTCCATCCAGGGTAGCCCACCACATGAATCGCTTTCGTGTTTTTGAAAATTATTGTGGACCAAGAGGAATCTCTATTGTGCCAAGCCTTAATCATCCACTTTGCTGCAAGTTTATTGGCCATGATGTCAATGTCCATAATACCCAAACCTCCACTCTCCTTTCCGCTAGTGCATATGGACCATTGGATTTTAGGCACTCCCCTCCTGTTATGGTCCCCAGTCGAGAGAAAGTTCCTACACAAACTTTTCAATTTGGCTAATTCTTGATCCTTCGGTCTCCAACAACAAAGAAATTATATGATTGAGGATATGAGGAATGTGTCTATCACCATAGCCCGGCTAGCAAGATTAATTTGCAAACCCCTCCAATACTTAAGTTTATTATTAAGTTTGGTGAGGATCCAAGCCCACCTTTGTTCGAGAGTAACACTGAATCCCATGGGGATACCAAGAAAGCAAACGAACTTACCTGATTGAATGTTTTGGCATCCCTGCACAGTTAGGAGATTGGGTTGATTCCCTTTGATTGCCTTGAATGTAGTCTTGGAATGGTTAATTCTTGACCTAGCGGCCTCACAAAAAGTGTCGAGGCACCTCCAAAAGGTTTCCAAGCTGGTATCATCATTCTGAACAAAGGCATTTGTGTCGTTCGCAAATAGCATCATGGTCATTTGCCCAAAGTTATGTGGAAAAGTGATGCCTCTTATGCAACCAAGCTCCATCTGCCGCACCACAAGTCGGCTAAGTCCTTCTATGGTGATGGCGAAGAGTAGCAGGGCCAATGGGCAACCTTGCTTGATTGATCGTTTCAATTTGATTCCCTTTGATAGTTTCCCATTGACATTGACTTTGGTCGAAGCATTATCAAGGAGAATGGAGATCATCTTGCGGAATCTCTGACTACGCCCGAGGTCTTTCAGCGATTGTAAAATATAGTCCCATTCTAATTTGTCATAGACTTTGTCAAAGTCAATCTTGAGGAAGACAATGTCTTGATTAGATTCTTCAGCGAAGTCTAGACCTTCCCAAATATCAATGATGGCTTCCAATATTGAACTTTCGTTAATGAAGCCTTTTTTGTCTTTGCTAAGCCATTGGGCTAAATGGAAAGATATCATGTTGGTAATGACTTTAGCAAGAATCTTATCTCCGGTTTGAAACATTGTGATAGGTCTCCAATTCTCAATTGTATTCCTCTTGCCTTTTTTTAAGAATAAGTTTGATGATGCCATTGTTGAGACAAGCGGGAAGGACACCAAAATGGAGTGCCTCAAGCCAAAAAAGACGCAAGGGGGTGGCCACCACATATTTGAATGATTTAAAGAACTCATTAGTGAGCCCATCAGGCCTCGATCTCTTGCCATTCGGAATCCAATCAATAACTTCAAGGATCTCTTGTTCCGAAATGGTGGCATCAAGCAGCGTACTCAAGTTGCATGGGATTCTATGCAAGGAAGTCTGAGAGATGGTGGCAATCCCCCCTATGGGGGGAAGAGGGGACATGCACCACCCAAGAGACTCGTGAACTGTGCTTCTATAATGCTAATGTTCTCTTCCTCTGTCTTACATTCCACCCCATTCTTGTCAACCAGTAGTAGGATCTAATCTCTAATTTGTTTTCTTCTAAGAATATTGCACATCTCTTTGGAAGATCTATCTGCTTTACTAGCCCACCATTCCTTGAAATAAATTTGAAGATTTTTCCTTCTCATCTCCTCCTCATATCTTAATCTTCCTCTGATATTTTAGAGTCCCTTCTGAGATTGAATCTTCCCTTTATTAACTTCTTCTTTGAGTCTCTGAAGCCAGTGGTATAGGTTTTTTCTACGTCTTCGGCGGATGGTTCTGAGAAATTTTGTGGTCCTAATCAAGATCTGGCGAGACTTTTCGACCACGTTTCTCCAACACTTGGCTAGAGAGGTGCAGATGTGGAAGGCCTCAAGCCAAGCATTAGTGATTTCTTGATGGATAGAGGGAAGAGAGAATACAAAATGACTGGTGTGAAACCAAGGTGCCTTATGACTTTTAGATAGAGGGGGGAAGGCGAGCACCATTGGGTAATGGTCTGAGATGGTGCTGTCGATACGTTGCATTAAGGTGGCAGGACCCCATTGATGGATGAGATTCTGCAAAATGTAGCTTCTGACAAGTCTTGCTTTCCTCAAGTCCTCACCTGATTGAAGATTGGACCAAGAAAAACCATTCACGTCCTTGACTTTGACCAGATCCAAAAAGAGTTTTGTTTGATCCCATGTCTCTTTCTCCTGGCCATCAATCATGCGGCCCTTGTTGTTCCACCTATCAGACTGGTCTTCCACCATATGGAAGTCACCGCAAATCATGACATTATGAGAATACAAGTCCATGGAGGATCAAGTATTGAGCCTCGCAGCATCCTCGTTTAGAGGATACATAGAGATCAGGGAGAATTGAAAGGGGGTGCTCAATGTAACAGCCATCCACCTATGATTTTTGTCTTCACTGGTGTAGTCAAGCTTATTAGCCCACAAGTGATTGATACCACTGGCAGTTCCACCAGAACCACGCTGATGGGTTGTGGAAAACCACACATGGGACTGAGAGACACCCTTAAGTCTTTTTTGAAGGTCTTCCCCTTCAATTTTAATCTCCTGAAGACAAATGAAATCTGGGTTTAAGCTTATGTCGTGGAGCCATTGACCAATATTTGTGGCTCTTGTGGGGTCAGTAAGCCCCCTAACATTTAGTGAAGCGATGATCATTTTCTTGCACTTCCCTCATTCTGAGGGTGGGACTTCTCTTTTTTCCTCTTGGAGTCTTCTTTCTGTCTTGAGGGTTAATTCAACAAAAGATGATAGTACATTATTTAAAGAAGTCTATGGACAATAATGGCTTAATAAAACATAACATAGCAGTACAATATGTCAAGAAGAATTGTACATAATAAAACGGTAATAATGAGGGAAAGATATGTCGTTTCTGGAAAAGAAAAAAAAAATCTACAATACAATTTTCACACATACATATCAGATATAAAAGGAAGTGTGAAAAAGGGATTTATCACAAGAGATTATCATTTTTTGACCGCAAGATTTCTACACTATCCTCCAGTATCAACACAATGTCTTGTAAATTCAAAACTACTTCAAAATGTCTTAAAGATCAATATCCTCTCGCATGATATTCTTTGGCCCCCAAAAAAAGCGATTTTACTATGCCATATTCTGTTTTACTTTGAAAATAGGATGTTGTGATAGAATCTCTTACTCTAAATGGGAAATGGGCATTGTATATCTTTCAATAAACTTCCAAGTGAAACATCCAATCATACAACCTCACATTTCGCGTGTGCAATCACTCTAAACTCAGTCTCTCTGCTTCAAGACAAGGTGGTAGGCTTCTTCTCGCTAATCCAGCTAATAGAGTCATACCTCAAAGTGAAACCAAGCCGAACAAATTAAAACCCCTCCATGATATATTAGCAGACCATTTTACATGAATGACTCAATGTACCTACAACTTGTTTGAAATTGTGAAGATGGTCGCTTGGACTGATGCATGTATGCGATTGTTGTGAAACATTACCGGTAAAGGAAGATAGACCGATTGTGGGAAAAAACAGCACTTTATTTGTGAAAGATTAGTAGAAAGGTCTTCCCTCCCTTTACAAGGTTTCAAGTGAAAGAACTCAGTATTACATATACTAGTTTCATGAACAGGACAAAAAGAACGGGTGTCTTGCTTCCAAGATGAAAGTTCAAAAGAAACTGCCGATTATTTTGATCATTTGAACTATTCTCTCTTAAATGTTTTGTGAAATGAAGTGCAAAATGATTACAAATGGAATTAAAGGCGTTTCAATGCAAAGTGAAGTGCGATAGCTCCACAATCCAATTCCTTCATTTCAAGCACTCCTACAACCTTTCAATTATTCCATCGATTATTCTCTCATAAAATTTTCCACATAAAAGGGGAATTATAAAAGAAATGTTGTTTATGGCATTCCATGGCAAAGTGAAGTACGGTACCTTCACAGTCCAACTCCTTCAACTTGTCGCACCTCCACAGCGTCAAGTCTCGTAAGTTTGGTAGGGAGGAGGAGGAGGCCTGCATCAACATGTCATCAACGAATGTCAGTCACATAACCAAAAAAAAAAAAAACACGCAAAGTTTGAGCACCTTTAAACTTTCAAGACTCTCGCATCGATCCAAACGCAGTGTCCGGAGAGTTGTTGCGAGGGAGCTAAGAGTACGAAGAGATTTGCAATTGAATAGATTTAGAAGCTCCAAAGACTGAAGGCCTGTGGTTACTCATGTGCATGCATGAGAAGTACACCACAAATGAGTATCGCGGTCAGACCCAAAATTACTATTCCTGAATCACGAACAAAATTAAAAAGCAGAGCATTCACGTATGTAACCTCAAAAACCTAAGATATATGAACAAATCCGAAAAAAAAAAGGGAAACTTAAAACCCTAAAACCTAAAACTTCCTAAACAATTCTCAACCCACTTAACTTGGGATAAAGTAGAAGAAACTTAAGCTGGAAAACTTCACAACTCATGGGGTCACATCAGTATGAAGTTTCCAAGGTGTACAATATAGAGAGAAATACAATTATGGATATGGAGGAATCATACATGTTATCGAGGTCAAGGCTATGAACACCTCGAAAGGCTATGAACACCTCGAAAGGCTCAAAACAAGATCTATTTATATAACACCTCGAAAGGCTCAAAACAACATGTTAGTGTCCAGCCATTATAGGTTTTGTCTTGGTTATGATTATTCGTGTAACGGTGATTTTGGTCGTTATAACTATGTTCGTGTATGCGATCATTTTTTTATTTAGGGTTACCGTTTTTGAATAATTTGGTACACCCCGGAGGCTTGTGATTGAGAACCCACGTCACAACGTTGGTTTGACACTTGCTACGAAAAGATGAACCCAAAGCTACGATTAAACTGAACTATTTAACTACAGACTTGAAATAAAAAATATAATCTACCTCTCTCTCTCTCTCACTCACATACAAAAAATAGAATCTACCTCTCTCTCTCTCACTCACATACTCTCTGTGTCTCTAATGATAGGGCCCTATTTTCCCCACGTTTTCTGACATCATTATGATTTGCATAAAGGATCTTTGAAGAATCACCTTTCAAAGGTTTATAACCCTTTGGGGCATCTATTCCAAGCTATAGATGGCTAACAAGAGGACATAGAAACACTCTAAAGAAGAGAGAAAAATGAAATTTGACGAATATCAAGAGAGGAACTCAAAACTTAAAACGAAATGAATAACTTACATCTCAATAACTTTGACCTCTTCTTCACTTTCGTTCCGCGAGTCAAATTGAAAATATTGGCATACAATAATTTCCCATTTTACGTTTTCCTATCCTTGAAAATTAGATGTTTTATTTAATTTTCTTTTTTTTTTAATTTTTGTTTCAATCCTGAATCCACTTTCTCTCATATAATTTGATATCTTTGTTAGTAGTATAATCCGTTTTACTCATTTATGAGTGTGAGGTGCGGTTTGAGTATCAATTCTATCTATTGGATTCTTTTCATCCATGATTCTTGAAAGAAGATTTGCTAGAATCCCATAGAATATCTTTCACTTTAAAAGAAGCTAGTTTGAAAGGCCTCATCAAGTTTGTCTATTCGAGATATCGGGCAGGTGTTTAGATCAAGCTGGTTTAGGTTCATCCCTATAAATGCAAATATATTTTGTAGCATTTGCAAGATACTCGAAAACCGTTAGAGGCAGCTTATAAATGGTTGGAAATTTTAGTGTTTATGAGTAATTTTATTTGCTTTCGACTTGATCATACAATTTCTTCAATCCCTTCTTCTTCCAAGTGGGAAATTCAATACCTTATGATTCACCGTTGCCTCGGATTTTCTATAAAGTCTGAAGAAGTGGAGTTTCTTCCAAGAAGTGTATTCACCATATCTACTAGGTCCATATTGATAAGATGTGATCCTAGTAAAGCCTTCTCAAATTACATACATACATCTTGCATCAATTGAAGACTCATCAGTTTTCATTTATCTACAAGCAATCTCTCTTTTGTATAGTCGGGGTGTTATTCAAGATCGTGTTTCTTCGAATGTTTGAAAGCATTGTTATAACAATGCAAAACTAAAAACAAAATTGATTTGGTTAGAGAAAATTATCTCTTCCATGCTAGGACAATATAGGAGTCCCGCTTACAAGATCTCCATGCGATGTAACATGCTTTATGTTTACCGAGAATCAATACAATACAACAAGGTGAGTCATGGATGCGATTGCCATGTCCCACAAAACTACAGAACTAGAAAATAATTACGTTTTGTCATGGTTCATTCCCACTAAAGAAATATAATTAAACTATCATGTGATTTAGGAAGACTATACATATGAAATAGCCATACCTTTTAACACTAGTGTTGTACTTAGACACTTAAGTGTCCTTGAACACTTTGGTGTCCTTAAAAGGAGAAATTATTTGATGAATTTTTAAGATTACTAGAAGGAGCCATTGAGCAATGTGTCTATGATTAGCATAAGGGTTGAATATCTCTAGAAAAATATAGCTTTCATTAAAACATGTAAAAATTAAGATTTATTCACATTGGCGTAGAAAGTAGAGTGATGGCAGGTAGTGGATATTCTTCATTAAAATGATGATCTCACAATTTTCCTTGTTTTAAATGCAATAAAATCTTCTATTTTATATTACATTTTTTTATCCATAATTAGAGACTTCTAATGATTTTTAGTAGGTTTATGGCATAAAATTAATCTCATAGGTGCCATGATAGTGTTATCATCTATGAATTATTATGCAAAGTGTTTATGAATATGAATCATTTTTTATTATCAAAATACTATTTAAGATTTTTGAAGCTAGAAGTAGTTTTCTAACAACCTTAAGACACAAATTTCTATGTGGTTTCTTCAAGTTAAACAATACTACTATTTTTGTATGCTAAGAAAGGGTCACTTCATGGGCAAATAGTGCATTATGCTAAACTATCAAAGTTAATATGCTAGATTTTTTTAATATAAACTAGTTTATAATGTTTATAGGATAATTTTTATTGATATTATATAGATTAAATCATTGAGAAAAGCTAATTTTCTACGATGGATTTTTATTCTTGACAGAGTGGAAGATGGATATTCAATGAAATATTGACATTGTTAGTTTATGTGAGATAGGTATAAAACTTACTGGTTCAAAGACATGCAGCATATTTGTATGATACTATATGATGGTTTTTGAAATAAAAAACCAGACATTTTAGTGTTTATGTGCGCATCAATATCATGTAGAAGGTTTCTACAGTGTATAACTACATAATGAGCCCCCTATAATGAGTAAATCTGTTATTATAAAAATGATTTTTCTAATTCCCAAGAATTATCTTACATGACTAAATGACTTTAAATAAACACTAGAAAAATTATTCCAATATAAAGAGTTTGTTTTATGGACATATTTCTTTGTTCTCATATATATGTATCTAGAAAAATTATTTTTCTTAACCAAATTCAATCATTTCTACATTTTGAGTTAACAAAGAGGTTATTTAAAAAATATATATATATATATATATATATATATATATATATATATATATATATATATATATATATATATATATATATATATATATATATATCTTGTATAGACCCTCTAGGGAGAGGTCTTTATGTGGTTTAAAGGTTTTTCAAATTTTTACTTTATTAGTATGTGTGATTTTTTTTTAGTTTGTTAGAAAAAAGGATGCTATAGTCTCCTATTTTGATACAATACTAGTGTTAACCAATGAACGGAACAAACTGGGCTCAAAAATATCTACATAATAGTTGAAACATAAGAGGCATCATCTAGAGAGACAAAAAGAATCATGGTAGGAGCTAAAAGATCCTCCTTAAAACATACCACTTCAAAAGAAACAAATCATGCTAATCTATACACTATTTGAGTAGAAATTAGTGCAAGTGTTGATTTAATCTTACTAATTCAAGTGAAAGTCCATCAAATTAATGAGAAGAAATAACTCAAAAACTTTAGGAAATGGTTACCTTTTGCTCAATCCGAATGAAAACACGTTGTAAGGGATGCACAATAGATGTGTATGTCCCTATATTCAAGGTTTCCTTTTAGATATATCATTAGTTGGATTCTAGCTTTTTGATGAGTCTCATGTGGTTCCCGAACGACTACTAGTGTTAATGTATCCTCAATTAATTATTGTGTTTTGGCCTCCATACATTGTTGTGTTAGACTCGAGAAATGATAGGCAGGAGATGGTTGAGCCACACCCTAAGAGTGAGGATTAGGAAGTAATCCTCAACCATGGCTTTTGGGGCAAGTTCTTAGCCCATCATACTCCTAGCCAGTATTTCATTCTCCACTTCCCACAATTGGTATCAGAGCATAGGAAGTAGGCTTGGGCAAAGAAGGCGCATTCATCGGTTTCAAAGGTGAGCCCAACAAAGATTAGAGTGTATCTCCCAATCCGTTTGCCGGATTTAGACATATGAGATACCATTGGAAAGCTCTCGGAGCAAGCTTTCCAATCACAACCTTAGATTGAGGATCCAAGATACCTAGAATGTGTGAGGACCAGGTTCAAGATATTGAGGTTGAGAACAAGGTGCTCAAGATACCAAGGTTGCGAACAAGGCAAGTCAGTAGGCAAGTGGCCAAGAAGCGGAAAGGCAAGGTTCTAGAGACCAAAGTTGAGAGCAAGGGTTCAAGAGACCAAGGCTGAGAACAAGATGGTTCAAGAGACTATGCAAGGGTGAGGACATCAATTCAAGGGGAGATCAAGGATTGATCATTGAGGACAATGATCTCTATAAGGAGAAGAGAGTGTTAGACTCAAGAAATGATAGGTAGGAGATGGTTAAACCACACCCTAAGAGAGAGGATTAGGAAGTAATCCTCAACCATGGCCTTTGGAGCAAGTGGTTAGCCCATCATACTCCCATCCAATAGGTTATGAGTTCAAATCCCACATGTTGCTATTTAATTGCTTTTATTTATTGTTAAACCCTTGTAAAATATACCACACACGCTTCTTTTGGGAGATGTTGATGTTGCCTAGCTCTTCCTAGATTTCAATCCGAAAAGAATACCTCTACAAAATCAAATCTTCATCTCAAACTTTGATCTCAAAGCTTCTTGACTTTCATTGATTATGTGTTCATTTTTAGGTCTAGCAAGAAGTTCATGCATTTATACAATAATTATAATAGAGCTTCAACGATCCTTGTACACCTACAAGATAGCATGAAAGGAAAAATTATATTCATGCTAAGTAAGAACTTCTCTATTCCCTAGTAGCATTCCCTAGGGGCTTGTTTCAACCCATGCAATGCCTTTTTCAATAGGGACACTATTTTTTTCTCATTGGGTGCAGGAAACCTTGATCATTGTGAGAAAAAAACATCTTCTATGAGGTTGACATTCAAGAGTTTGAAGTTGACATTCATTTGATGAACTAATCACTTCTTGTAGATAACAAGTACAAGTACTATGAAAATACTAGTCACCCTTATAGTTGGGGAAATGATTCTAGAAAATCAATTAATTGAACCTATCATGCATCTTGTGAAATGATTTTGGCTTTTTACTTTTCCAAGTTTCCATTAACCTTATGGTGAAAAGTTTCATGATGAGAGGTGACTTTTTTTTCATAGGTTGAGCAATCCCTTCTTTTCTTCCAAGCTTCTTTACCTTCTTTTGATTTTTATCTTTAGTTCTTTGGATCCTTGCAAGAGCTCTTCTTGAATGTCTTTTATAAACTAGCATCGTCAAACTTATACATTGAAATGAAATCACCTTGGCTATCTATGAATTTGTTGCTTCGCTCTCTATATATAGGTTTGCAATTTTGAAGTCTTCCAAAGTCAGTGGCTTCTCTTCTAACTTTGGAGATCTTTACTTCATATGTGGTTGTGCTGAAGTTACTTTATTCATCCACATTAGATGATTATTCCTTAAATATGGTTACTCTTTGCTGTCTTTTTGACATGGTAATGTTTTTCATGCTTTCTTCCAAATTATCCTCATGAATTTGTTTCTAGATCATGGGTGCTCGTTTCCTTCTAAGTGTTCCTTCCATAGCGGTCGCTGCATCTAGTCTTTGTAAATTACCTTTTATGGCTTCTCTTAGTGTTTTTCTAAGAGGGACTATTTCTCTTCCAAATCGCAAAAGTATATTGGTTGCACTTTCCCCATTTTGGAATCTTTCTTAAATATCAAATGCTTGCACAATAACTGCCCCTTGCTTCAAGTAGCTAGGTAGGTAGATAGGTATATAGATCAATAGATTGGTAGATAGATAGATAGATATATAGATAGATAGATAGATAGATAGATAGATAGATAGATAGATAGATAGATAGATAGATAGATAGATAGATAGATAGATAGATAGATAGATAGATAGATAGATAGATAGATAGATAGATAGGTAGATAGATAGATAGATAGATAGATAGATAGATAGATAGATAGATAGATAGATAGATAGATAGATAGATAGATAGATAGATGTATAGATAGATAGACAGACGGACACACAAATAGATAGATAGATAGATAGATAGATAGATAGATAGATAGATAGATAGATAGATAGATAGATAGATAGATAGATAGATAGATAGATAGATAGATAGATAGATAGATAGATAGATAGATAGACAGATAGACAGACAGATAGATAGATAGATAGATAGATAGATAGATAGATAGATAGATAGATAGATAGATAGATAGATAGATAGATAGATGGATAGATGGATAGATAGATAGATAGAAATTCTTGAAATGAATGGTTATCATAGTTAAAACATTCATTTGCCCTCATTTATAGCATTTTCGACCAATCTTGAGGTTTTCTTAATCTCTATAGAATTTGAATTTCACTTTTATCATAGTTGTAGAGAAAAATAGAGATTAGTGAGAATATATCATTGTATTTGGGTTAATGTAGGTAGCAATGCTCCATAATTGCATAGGGGTGCTAGAATCATCCCCCATAAGTGCTATTATATCCTTTTGGAGGCTTGAAGATATCATTTGGCATCATATTGAAGACCTGGAGGGTTCGAAACATTTCAAATAATCACAAAGACTTATCCAATAAATAAGAACTCAAAACAGAGTTAAATCAATCAGGATCTCAACTAGTCGAAGGTTATCAAGGGATATCAAAAGGTAAAATACAAACCTTCTAAAGTATGTATACACTTGAGGTGAAGTTAGAGGATCATATTAAAACTCAATATGGTTGATTATAGTAAAGGATTCTAGGGACTAATGAGTGCCATAGATCCGAAGCCTAGTGTAGATGATCCAACACTTGAAGGATAGGTTATGGCACTTAATGAATTGATAGAAAGGGATAGACAATCATGTCCATTCTATCCTAACATAGAATCAATAGCATGATAGCCTATATACATGACTTGGAAACATCCAAGATGGAAAACATGGAGAGATTGTATTCATCAACCACAAAAAAAGAATATTCAGCTCAACAATGAGATAAATAATATTAGCAAAGAACCAAACACGAACATTAATGAATAAATTTTGGAGGTTAAGTAGCTTATAAATACCCTAGGCTCAATAGGGAGCCCAATCAAAGATGAGGACCGTCTTGCTCATACTCTCAATGGCTTGATAGAGGATGAAATATGAAAAGCACTGACCACATTAGAATATATGAGTGTCTGCCTAGTAGAACTTCATCAATTATTCACAATGATGGTAATCAAGGGGATGAAGAAGGGAGTTTCAAAATCAAAGGACAATGAAGCCCAACTTCTTTATGTAGGTAGAGACAAACACAAAGGAGGTAGAGAAACTCCCAAGGTAGAGGGAGAGGAATCCCAAACACAAGCTCAAGCAATCACGAGCACCCCAACCAAAGCTATAGATCAAGAGGAAGAGGAAGGATGGGAGAATGAGGAGGAAGATCATCAAGAAGAGCAGCATCCAATGAAGAGTACTGCAATTCTGAAAAATCAGACCACTCAGCAAGAGAATTTTTAAACAAAGGAGGTGGTAATCAAGGGTACGAAAGGAATCATGGGAGTTATGCTAGCACTTCAACAAATTTAGAAAAGGAGAACTTGCTTATTGATGTATGGATAAAGTGAAAGATTCAATTCAGATTTTATATGATACATAGACAGTGATTGTAGCAACCACATGAGTTGCAATATAAAAGTTTTCTTTAATTTACAGTCACAAGACATGAACATTCTCACAAAGTGCATGCATATTGATGCGCTGACACACATATACATATGACAAAGAAAGGAACACACACACACACACACACACACACTATATATATATATATATATATATATATATATATATATATATATATATATATATATATATATATATATATATATATATATATATATATATATATATATATATATATATATATGTGTGTGTGTGTGTGTGTGTGTGTGTATGTGTGTGTGTATGTGCATGTGTGTGTGTATGTGCATGTGCATGTATGTATGTATGTATGTATGTATGTATGTATGTATGTATGTATGTATGTATGTATGTATGTATGTATGTATGTATGTATGTATGTATGTATGTATGTATGTATGTATGTATGTATATATATATATATATATATATATATATATATATATATATAGAATAGACAAATACACATGCATGCATGCATGCACATCATACATAAACATACTCATACAAGATGCATACACATAACACAACAAATAAAAAATACAGATACACACACAGATACACATACACATACACATACACAAACCCAAATACATACACTTACACATACAAATACACATACACATAAACATACACATACACATACACATCCATATACACATACATATACACATACACATGCACATACATATACACATACACATACACATAAACCTACACAGAGACATGCACATACAGACACATGCATTTTCAAACAAACACATACACCTATACACTGATTACATGCACACATATACATAAAACATACATTGTAATGCTTTAATATATAGACACACACATTCGTGCACATTGCATATACAAATACATATGCATGCATGTGTATTTTTGTGTATGTATATGTATATATACATACTATTTTCTAATCCTCTATTTGTTTAGTTTGTAGAAATATGATGGACATAGCTGAAGAGAGCACAAGAAACTTGATTATGATAAAGAATCTTTTTAAGGGTGAGGTTCTAGCCCAGAACTTACAAGTAGTAATAAGAGAATATAATAGAACAGATATAGAGGAGCTAGATTTAACCATTTGTATGGTTACCTACCGAGCAGAGGAAGGCTCATTTGTTCATCCTCATGTTGAAAGCTGATAGTTAGAACCACAATGTTTTTTTTATGATAATAATTTTTTCTCCTTATTAAAATAGTAAAATAAATGTTTTTAACTATATGCATATACACATACACATGTATGTACACATATATGTCTTTAGGATAAGGGTTTTAGGGTTTTTGCACATGCATACACATATATACATATATACACACACATAATACATATGCACATAGATATATATACACACAAGCATACACACATATACATGTTTCACGTCGAGGACCTTAGAATTAGGACTTTAGGGTTTTTACATACACATGAACATATATACACATATACATACATGACATATATACACACACATAAATTCGTATACTCATGCATACACACATATACTTTTTTAGGTCTTGGTCCTTAGGATTAGGGTTTTAGGGTTTTAAATAAAATAAAATAAATATAAATGAATATTAAAAAAATAAAGTTCTAGGTTTAATATGAATATATATATAATTGAGTAATAAGTAGGAAAGAATAGAATATATAATAAAATGTATTACGTATAATTAAATATATAAGAAATTAGGATTTTTGAATGAAAATAAATATATGTAATTAAATATATAAAAATAGGTCTTCAAGACTTTTAAGGTATATATACATATATGTATATATGTAGATATATATATATATATATATATATATATATATATATATATATATATATATATATATATATATATATATATATATATATATATATATATATATATATATATATATATATAATCAAATTTATAACAAAATATTTTAGGGTTTCTACATACAAACACATAATCATACAAACAAATACGCATACAAACACATACGCATAAATAAATAAGAAATTAGAATTATTGTGTGTGTGTATATATATATATATATATATATATATATATATATATATATATATATATATATATATATATATATATATATATATATAAGTTTTTTATTTAATACAAATATATGTATAATTTAGGAAAACAATTAGAATATATAATCAAATATATATAAAAAATAAGATTTTAGTATATATAACTAAGTATAAGAAGATCTAGGATTGTTTAGTTAAATTAAATATATAAATAAATATATAGAAAATAGGATTTTAGGTTTAATATTATTATATAAAATCACACACACACACACACACACACACACACATATATATATATATATATATATATATATATATATATAAAGAACAATGGTACAATATATAATCAAATGGACTATCTATAATTAAATATATAAGAAATTAGGGTTTTTAATCAAATTAAATATATAATTTTTAATACATAAAAAATAGAATTTCCTGTTTAATAAAAAAAAGTAAGGGTTTTAGAAATAAAATTAGAATATAAAATAAAATGTATCATATATTAGTGTCCTAACGTCTCCACATGGTATTAGATGGCATCTTGGGACCTGGAGGACAAAATGGCATGTCCTTGTGCTCAGTGTAAGTAGCAAAGTTATATAGAAATGACGAATATGTACTACACATGTTAGAAAATATGGATCCTTTGAAACAATCAACTACAAAACATTTTCTACCATTCGCATGGTTCCCCTGGTGAGCAGATTGGCCCAAACAACATTGGACAATCTACTTCTTATTGATAGAAGAGAACAAAGAGGGAGGTAGAAGTACAAGGTACTAGTAGCATTACACAGAATGAACACATGGAATAAATGCTCGAGACATTTTATGAGATGGAGGAAGATCATGATCGTGAAGAAGATGTCGTGAGTTCCATGGACATTGTAGAATTTCCACAATCAGAAGCAATGAAGAACACGAAAACATGCAAAGACTAGCCCATTTACCAATGTACACCAGGGAGAATATATTTGTAAAAATGTTGTTTTCCACTTTCCTTTTATTCTAGGTTTTAAGAGCTTGTTTGGATGTAAATCCATAGCTCAATTATTATCATAGCATGTAAATAGCAGGTCTACACATGGTGTGTGAGTGCATGCTGATTCTGATGGTTGGAAACATATAGATAGTAAGTAAACAGAGTTTGCTAGAGAGCCTTTGAACATATGTCTAGACCTAGCTATGAATGGAGTAAATCCACTTAGTTTATGCACCTCCTCATGGAGCACATGGCTTGTATGTTTGGTTAACTATAACATCCCACCATGGCTAGCCACAAGAAGGGACCATTAAATATTAGCTCTCATTATGCTATGTAATTATAAAGTAAAAAACATGGATGTATACCTTGCACCGCTTGTGGAAGACCTACGCACTTTATGGGATGGGATTATAGTGTGTGACATGTCTCAACCTATAAGAAGACAAGATGTACGATGGCAAGGCATACTTATGCGGATGATGCATGACTAGACTTATTATGGTGAGTGTCCAAGTTTAATGATTTTGGGTTACCATGCTTGTCCCTTATGTGGACCATGACTGAAAGCATGCTACTCCAAAGCACTTTGAAAAACTGTCTATGAAGGACATCATAGACATCTGCATGATGAACATGTTTTAGGTGAAGGGCTAATTGGTTGACAAGCACAACGCCAAATGAAAGTAAGTGATTGGAAGGAGTTGTGGGATGTAGAAACACTACTCTCTAGCATGAAATGATTGTTGATCTTTCAGGACCTTCCTTATTGGAGTGAGTAATTGATCAATAAGTTTTTAGACCCGATGCATATTTTTAAGAATGTGGGAGAGATGCTCTGAAAAGCAAAGCACAAATGAAAGACTTCAAAGAGCAAGGTCCTATGCAAGATTTATGTTACCAAGCCCAATGGAATAGTGTCACTACCCAGAGCTTCTTGGGTGCTCTACAAGATGGAAGAGCAACAAGTGAAGAAGGTGATTTTAGAGTTTCAGACATCTACTGGTTGCATGAGGTGTCTAAAGACTACCTTCACATGAAATGATCACCTTGGACGGCTCAAGTCTCGTGATTGGCACAATTGTTTTTAGTTTGTGCTCCCTGTAGCTCTAAAAGATTGCTTTTTGAAGAATGTGCAGAAAACCATTTTTAAAGTCAATTCTTAGGAATGGTGGACCTCTTCTAAAGAGGTAAGGAGAGATAGCACAGAGAGTACAAAACTCAATGTGATAGAGGTTGTCTGTATGGTTGACAAATACTTTCTCATAAGTATTCTCACAATTGAGCTTCATTTACTGGTTCATATAGTAGATGGGTGTTCGTCTTAGAGCGGCTCATGAAGACATTAAGGATTTGTTCATCAAAGAGCATGTCTAGAGGGTAGAATGGTAGAGGAGTGGCTTGTACAAAAGTCGCTCATATTCATAACAGAGTTTAATGCATGCTAGATCCAAAAATGCCTTCCATATCGAGTGATGATGAAGATGTTTGCCTTTAGGTGATGAACCTCAAGGTAAAGAGATGCAAGAAAAATGGTTCCAGCTTTCAGAGAGATGGCAATGAAGTTTTGCATATTTAACTCTAGGCCTATGTAGAAGTGATTGGAGAGGTATGAGCTTGCCAAGGACACAAAGAAATAGGAAACAACTCAGTTATGAAAGAATAGTTCCACCTCCTTTTTGCCTCTTCTGGAAAGTGTTCAACCTCTTCCAACATTCCAATGAGTACATGGCTAGATACAACCATTTCACAAGCAAAGATAGCGAGTGAGAATATCTCTAAATCAGAGGAGGAACTTGCAAACAGATGTTATTGGGAATATTCTAAATAAGGCAACTATGGTCTCATGGACCATACTTTTGGATCACACAAATCGACAAAAATAAATATTTCTTATAGTGGGATGATCGTAAATATTCTCCAAACAAGTAGAGCTAGTGCAAGAGATGACAATGCTCAAGAAGGCCATCTCGAGTAATGTGGAGTGATCCAAAATATCTTGAAGCTCTCCTTCAGCAGGTTTGAATATTTAATGTTTGATGTGAAATGGTTCAAAGTAGTCACCTCTAAGTGAAATGCAACAATAAGGCACGATAATAGTGGTTTTCTTTAAGTAGAATCCACAAAGTTATGGACAGATGAAAGAGATACATTTGTACTTCGTGAACCACGTTTGCAGGTTGTCTTTATGCCATATTCCAAAGAACTATAGTTTATATTTCTCTTACAATTCTCTCGATGTAGCAAACAAATATGTGAGCACATAGACGTACAAGAAATTCCATCCATACTGACTCTAACGTGCATTCAGTAGCTGAGGAGGAAGAGACATTGTCGAAGATGAACATGTCTTTGAAGAAGAGGAGGTGCACAATGAAGTAACAAATGATATGTTGTATGAGGATGATGATCAGGAAGGGGCAGCTACACCAAGAGATTGAGAAGTCATCAACATAGAGGTGGATATCCTTTGCATATCTAATCTCCAAGAGGATGCTAGAATAGAGGATTTATGAAGCAAACACTTGTGTGTACTAATTTGTGTTTATTTATTTTGTTTCTTTTTGTACACTACTATTTTTCTATATTACCATTATTATCTTATTCTAATTATTTAATTTTTATATCCCATAGCATGATGGGAGACACTCCATTGGTCATTTTGCATTCCATGCTCGAGGAGCACTTTATGGACTTTATATCTCAAGTGCCTCCTACTTATATGGCTATAGAGGCATAGTACTTTATCACTTATGATAGCACTCCCTATGGCCTCATTCCCATTCGAGGAGCTCTTGCGGACACCATTCCCTTTGGTAGGAATACTCCCTCTAGAGGTACTCCCTTTGGTGAGACTACTCTTAGCAACTATACTCCTTTGGGTGAGAGTACTCCCTACGGAGGTACTCTTTGCTTTGGGACTCCACTGCTACCACACTCTCTCCCAAACCCTAGTGGCTCCAACAATCTTCGTATGTGTTCAACACCATAGCGTGATACAGGTGCTCACCCATCTTGTTTATCCCATCAGTTAGGATCACCCTTTGGAGGAGCAGGTTCCAGAGGTGGATCTATAGATGGCTCTTGAGGAGGTAGATGTTGTGGAGGCAGTGTGACGAACATTATATCTCCCACTTCTATTCCTAGAGTGAGTAAGTCAAATATAGGTGCACCACATAGTACACCATGCATACTTTGGGATGCTCATGACCATGCAAACTCCAAGGTGTACCATATAAGTGATGGAGCTCCAATGATGGATGTGTCTAGAAAGGTCATGCATCAATGCATAGGAAAGCTATACTCCATACGATTGAAATGGAGTGAATAGGACACAAATAAAAAAATTACATTACAAAGTTGATCTATTACAATTACCGGCCAACACCTAGGCACCTTATGGTTAGCTCATAGTGGATTCACTACATGGTGCATGAGGTGATATCCCATCCACAATCAGAGGGATGCTTTGAGAGCAGGCTTAGTGAAGCCTGTATGATTGGACGCTTTGGAATGTTGTATGATTCATGATGAGCAATAGGAGACTCTTAATCAATATCATCAACAATGAGATTGGTGGCCACACGTCCAGATAGGATCAAAGCATTACATTTGGGTAATAGCAGGTATGACACTATGCATCATGAGTATGTGAGCATCCTTTTGATGATTGAATTTTCTTGTGTTAAGCATGCCATATATATTCATCTAATGTTTTGCATATTTGTTACAGGAGTGGGCAATGGGTCATCTTCCAAGATGAGCAAAGGAGGCTTATGGATATCATCATGGATTGGTCGCATTTTTGGAGGACTAGGAGGGATGTGCTGCGATCATTTCATGGGAGCATCTACAATGAGGTGAGCTTATAAACTTAATTTGGTGTTTGTTAATTGTTGTTTATGAATATCATGTCAATTTGTCTCATTTCATGAATGTGCTTTATTGCACGACTATAGATATAGATCTTTTGATCCCTTTATGCATGTATATGGCAATGGTGTGCCACAATTTTGTATTTGTCCCATATATGGCAGTGGTGCACCACAATTTTGTATTTGGTTTCTATATGGGAGTGGTTTGCCAAATTTTGTATTTGGCTCATATATAGTGGTAGTTTGCCACACGTTTGCACATGGTTCATTTATGGAATAGATATATCTTTTGTACATAACTCATTTATGGAATACCTCTTTTGTACATGTTCCATGGTTCAATCTACTCATCTCTTTTATGTTCAATAGTGTGTTTTGCTTTATTAAATCATTTTTTAATTCTTTGTTCATGTAAACCCTAAATCAACAACCACTAGAGTACATGTCATATGTATTCCATGTGTATTGTCTTTAATTTGTTGCATAATAGCATGGTAATGTTTTTGTAGCAAGATACAACACACTTTTCCCAAAAAAAAATTTGTAGATATGGTTGTTTGTATAGGTGATGGTATGTGCATTGGTATGTACAAGGACATATCGTCATCTATATCCACACTTTTGCTTAGGGACATACCGATGTTTATAGCAATGATTTTGATACTGACACACATACCATTTATTATACCATTAATTTGTAGATACATACTGGTTCCTATACCGATGCATATAGCAACACTCATACCAATGCTATTAGGCGATTCTCGATATGTATATCGGTGTGTATACCAATGCTGATACCAACATTATTGTACTGACATGCATACTGGCGCTCATATTGACATACAGGCAAAAATACACTCATGTACTTATGCTCCTATAGGGCTCAGTATTCCCTTCATATGTTGTAGTGGATCTCCAACTTCTTTTAGTGGTATCACAACAACTTCAAGGTGGTAGATGGTTTTTAATCAATGATTGAAAAACTTGATAGACATAGTTATGCACCTTGGAAAATCATAATGGAGTGTTTTTTTGCAATGAAGGAATCTTTAGGGGATTGTATCGGGTGTTCAAGCAATGCTTAATGTAAGATTAAAGGAGGCCGTACTCAAGAGGAGATAGATAAGATCACTCTTTAGTGTGGAATGGATGCTCAAGCAAGGTCATATATACTAAAATCTATCTCTAGTTCTCTATTACCATGTATTAGAGGATACAAGACACATCAAGAGACTTGGGATGCCCAAAGCAAGAATAAATCATCCATGGAATGAGATCAACGAGATGAAAAAGACTCCAAAAAAGACCATCACAAAAGTTTTTTACAAAGTTGAAGGAGTTTGTTGATCAATTGGTATCCACTCTAGAGCTCATTGAAGAAGAAGCCATCATGAGGTAGATATTGAATGCGATTAGAGGTGACAGGCAATGGAAATCTATCACAAAGTCTATGCCCTCATCATGGATGTGCAAACTATAAACTTAAACATCTTTCTTGGACAAATCTTCAATCATGAAGCCAACAATAGCATAAAAGAAGGTATTTCCTATCACTGAAACTAGACTAGTGCCCTATATGTAGATAAGAAGGACAAGATATAAAAAGGCAAAAACAAGGAAAAGAATGAAAAGGATACTTCCCAGGCCAAATTTGTAGGCAAGACCAAGTGGAAAGGGAAGAAGGACCAAAGCATTACAAAACCAAAGGCCAGAATGTTCAACCTTATGGCATCTATCATAAGACCAACCACACCACTCAAATTTGTTGGTTTAATGGAAAGACCTAGAAAGCAAGTGGAGGAGGTGGATATGGCAACAATAGAGGTAGTGATAGACACAAACTAAATAGAATTCATAACAAAAAGCATTACAACAGTTATTTTGAAGATCAACAACATGAAGATTCGTTGCGTCTAATGGATCTACACCACTAGGAAGGTAAAAAAGATGATCACTTATACTACATAGATTCAAGATGTTAAAATCATGTTGCAGGCAATATAGCTCTCTTATGTAATTTGGAAAGTCTAAATCATAGACATGAAATCCAAATAAGGGATGACACAAAGTATAATGTGGAAAAGACTGGTAATATCAAAGCTTCCAATGGAAAAACAAACATACTTAGCTAGGTAATCTTTGTTCCCACTATTGCAAAGAAAAAAACTAATAAGTGTAGGCCAAATAGTTGAGAAAGGCTTGCAAGTAAGGTTCACCCAACATGGAGCTTTTGTGCAAGATCCATGTCAAGGCTTCAAGAAGATATTTAGAGGTGAGAAGCATGGTAGGCATCTTAATTTTGAAGTGTGAGAAACCAAAAATATATGTCTATTCAACTTTGGGTCTCAAACCCTAAGTGAGCTTGAAGTGTGACATATGAGGCTCGCTCATGTGAATGAAAGAACCTTGAACGATTTGTGCATGAATCAGTAAAAGGATTAAATTAAAAGGAAGACAAAGACAAAGAGCCCCTGGAAAGGGGACTATTACACAATGTTCTCTGTATACAACATGAGGCTTAGCCTCTTAGCAGAATAACGAATTAGAACTCTGCTTTTCCACTTTTGAAATGAAGAGGCTTTAAATATGTCATGCGGTGTTTTGGGAACAACAGGGACATCTTCCATTTTCATTTTACAAATTATGGCAGAGGATTTTAAATCCTGAAGAAAACTATACATGAAGTCCTTATTTGCCCTTGAGAAGTTCTTTTGGTTTCTATTCCTCCAAATATACCAGAGGATAAGAGACTTGAAAATTTTCCAAAGGCCAATGTCCAAACCACCAAACTCTCCTAGGAGGATGTTTTTGGAGGAGAGGGGAGGGAGACCATGAATGGATTAGTACATATTAATACATTTCCAATATCTCTTGGCTACATTATAGTTGATGAACAAATGTTGGATATCATCAAGACTCCCACAGAAGGCAGAATTGCTAGCACTCATATTGAGATCTTTAGCCCTACTTCGAGTCCAAATGCCTTGATGCAGGAACAAGCATAGAAGACAGGAGTGTTTGGCAGATTTAGGGAAGGCCTAGAGCATCTTAAATCTGAACCTCCACTGTTGGGCATTCCAATGAATCTTCCGTTCTTATTGAGCTAAAGATATTTTCCAAAACTAGAAAAACTTACTATTTTAGTTCCCACACCTATTCAATGTTTTTAACAAGTCTCTGAACACAGCAACAATTGGATTAATTCCTTTAAGGGAACTCTAATTAACTAAATAAGCTATCAATCAGGATTGATTTCATAAAAAACGATGGACTACATACAGAGAAAGATGTTTAGCAAATCACAACATCATCCCGATATTTACGAGCTGCAACAATCAATAGACCTATGAGTAAAGATATGCTAATATCTCACGATTCCTAGAAGCAATGCCGATGAAACTTTGTAGTCATGTAATAGACAGATGCTGAATCTAGCATGCTTTAAATCATGGCAAATGATCCACTATGCATTGAGAAAATGCTATGAGAAGATCAATGTTCTGATGGATTTATAACAGAGAAGTGAAATGAGAATGTGATGATCATATATGTATTAAATCGTATACAAATACAATGTCTTGGCTCCCATCTTGGGTTACTAAATCTGGGGTGAATTGGCTCCCAAGAGACCACAATCACCACATAGGGTGACTAGCACTCCCCCTACTAGTACACCATTTGGACCACTACACCTCCTAAGTGGCAAAGAGAGACTCTTGGCCACTCAATAAGCAAGAGAAAAAGGCGATTGTTGTGAATAATATTAGGGCCATTGAACATCCTCCCAAGGCAACTCAAACACATCACCTCCTATGCATCATTAAGGCAAGTGTATATTCAAGCTAGGGAGGCTTTATAGACGCTTTTTCTCTTTGGGAAATGTTACTCTCATTTGTACAGAGAATATGTGTGATCGAAAGGAATATAAGCATCGGGTGGCCTGAAAGCATCGGATCCCAAAATTAGGCACCACCTCCAAGCTTTCAAGTTGATTCCACACAACTAAATCGAGATGTTCCAAGGAGTGGCAGCCTATGGTCATTGATATAAATGAAAAGTCTTCAACAAGTGAGTAATTTTGAAATGAACGCATATGTGCATATTTATACTTTGATGTAGGTTCAATATGTCAAATGTTCCAAATCATCCAATACAATTTTCTCAATTTTATTCTCTAATTCTAGTTACTAATATACATTTTTCTCAAAAGACATACACTCCGCCCCCCTCGATCAACATAGAGGTTGCTCATTTTACATGCTCATAAATTTTCGACCATAAGTAGGAATTATTTAGGCCACAAATTTTCAATCATAGGTAGGGATTATTTTAAGCGCATAAACTGCTTATTATTCTGGTACAAAAGTGTAAAAGGATAACCTTAACCATATTTCTAATGCATCTTATGTGATGAAATACAAACTATACAATCACTAGTTCTATCAAAATTCAGGATGATAACGACTTTATTTGGAGCATTCGAACATACAATGAAAAATGAAAGGTATAATGTCATATGGAATTGAATAAATAGGGGGTTGTGATCCTAACCATAGAAAGAATACGTCTTCCCTCCCTTTACAAGGTTCAAAAAGAACGGGTGTCTTGCTTCATGAACAGGACAAAAAGAACGGGTGCCTTGCTTCGAAGATGAAAGTAACAAAAAAAAACTGCCGATTATTTTGATCATTTCAATAGGCCATCGTTGCGCAGGCCGATTATTGTGATCATTTGAACTATTCTCTCTTAAATGGTTTGTGAAATGGAATGCAAAATGATTACAAATGGAATTAAAGGCGTTTCATTGCAAAGTGAAGTTCAATCCAATTCCTTCATTTCAAGCACTCCTACAACCTTTCAATTATTCCATCGATTATTCTCTCATAAATTTTACCACCTTAAAGCGGAATTATAAAAGAAATGTCATTTATGGCATTCCATCGCAGGGTGAAGTAAGGTACCTTCACAATCCAACTCCTTCAACTTGCCGCACTCCCACAGCGTCAGGTCTCATAAGTTTGGTAGGGAGGAGGAGGAGACCTGCATGCGCATCAACATGTCATCAACGAATGTCAGTCCGAAACCATTAAACAAAAACAAACACATAACCAAAAAAAAAAAAAAACGCGCAAAGTTTGAGGACCTTTAAACTTTCAAGACTCTCGCATCGATTCAAATACAGTGTCCGGAGAGTTGTCGCGAGGGTAAGAGAACGAAGAGATTCGCAATTGAATAGATTGAGAAGCTCCAACGACTGAAGGCCTGTGGTTACTCATGTGCATGCATGAGAAGTACACCACAAATGAGTATCACGGTCAGACCCAAATTTACTATTCCTGAATCACGAACAAATTTAAAAAGCAGAGCATTCACGTATGTAACCTCAAAAACCTAAGATATATGAACAAATCCGAAAAACAAAAAAGCAAACTTAAAACCCTAAGACCTAAAAGTGCTTAAAACAATTCCCAACCCACTTAATTTCGGCGAAGTGGTTTATGAAGGCTTGGTGCAATAGAGAGTCCTCCTGGGCTAAATTGATCTTAAGAAATTTGAAAGACCTTATTTTAGTTGGTCTTCCCGGTTGAAGGACATTAGGATCCTCACGCTTTTGTTCTCCCCCCACCCGGTGTCCCCTGAAGGCTCTAGCCTCGTGTGTTCCTTATGGAAGAGTTGGAACAAAGCCAAACAATTCATCAGAATTAGTGATGAGTGGAAGTGGGCTGTTGGGATAAGACAAAATGACTCTATCTGGTTCGCGATCAATGGCATAAGGTCTTGGAACCTCCAAATGGATAAGAGGCTATGGAACAAGGGGTTCAAACACTGGAAACAGCTCTACAAACAAGAGACCGGCCAGTGGATCAGGTTTGAAGACTTATACCCGAGACATAGAGTTTCCCTCAAAGAATGGACTCTTCTTCAAAACATGTGTCTAGCGTGGGATCACTCAAATACCCGCCTTCTTTGCAGACAGGATCTTCCTTGCCTAGAGGGCCTCAAATGGAGCAATGGTAAGAAACTATCCGAAATTCCCAACTTCAAAAAAAACTTAGATGCTCATCACACATTTAACAAGGTGCGGTGCCTTTCTTGGACCAAACTACGATGGGAACTTAAGTTCATGTCTATTTGGCACCCCCTTATTGAGATCAAGAAGTCCAGTCTCATGTGGCAAATCTTGCATAAGGGTATCTGGTACAACGCAAGGGCCAACAAAATTTGTGGTGGGCCTCCATGGTGCAAGCAGTGCCATCGATGCATCGAAGACCTTGTTCACCTCTTCTTCGATTGCCCCAAGTCCCGTGTTATCTGGCATCACATGACACGGATTTTGCGTCTCTAGAACCAAATCAATTGGCAACACGCAATGTGGGGCGAGGCGGTTGGCTGCTCATCAAGGCTGTGGAATGCCATCAGAGGCGAGACTCGTTGGAAGATTTGGAGTGAGCAATGTGCTGTCAACTTTGGCCAAACGCCAAAGGAATGGTCGATTGAGAAATCCTTTTTTCTTCTAGGTAAAAGAATCTCCCGAGGTAAAAGATCTCCACCATTTGGCCACCATTGTATTTATCTCTTACTGTGCCATATTCTGTTTTAGTTTGAAAATAGGGTGCTGTGATAGAATCTCTTACTGTAAATGGGAAATGGGTTTTGTATATTTTTCAATAAACTTCCAAGTGAAACATCCAATCATACAACCTCACACTTCGCTTGTGCAATCACTCTAAACTCAGTCTCTGTGCTTCAAGAGAAGGTGGTAGGCTTCTTCTCGCTAATCCAGCTAATAGAGCCAAACCTCAAAGTGAAACCCCTCCATGATATATTAGCAGACCATTTTACATTAGAGCCATACCTCAAAGTGAAACCCCTCCATGATATATTACCAGACCATTTTACATGAATGACTCAATGTACCTACAACTTGTTTGAAATTGTGAAGATGGTCGCTTGGACTGATGCATGTATGCGATTGTTATGAAACATTACCTGTAAAGGAAGATAGACTGATTGTGGGAAAAAACAGCACTTTATTTGTGATAGATTATAAGAAAGGTCTTCCCTCCCTTTACGAGGTTTCACGTGAAACAACTCAGTATTACATATATTAGTTTCATGAACAGGAAAAAAAGAACGGGTGTCTTGCTTCCAAGATGAAAGTTCAAAAGAAACTGCCGATAATTGTCATCATTTGAACTATTCTCTCTTAAATGGTTTGTGAAATAAAATGCAAAATGATTACAAATGGAATTAAAGGCGTTTCAATGCAAAGTGAAGTGCGATAGCTCCAACTTTTCAATTATTCCAACGATTATTCTCGCATAAATTTTGCCACATAAAAGGGGAATTATAAAAGAAATGTTACTTAAGGCATTCCATCGCAAAGTGAAATACGGTACCTTCACAGTCCAACTCCTTCAAATTGTCGCAATCTAGCAGCCTCAAGTCTTGTAAGTTTGGAAGGGAGGAGGAGGCCTGCATGCGCATCAACATGTCATCAACGAATGTGAGTCCGAAACAAGTCACATAACATTAAAAAAAAAACACGCAAAGTTTGAGCACCTT
Source organism: Ceratopteris richardii (assembly GCA_020310875.1). Lineage (NCBI taxonomy): Eukaryota > Viridiplantae > Streptophyta > Polypodiopsida > Polypodiales > Pteridaceae > Ceratopteris > Ceratopteris richardii. The sequence goes on from CM035422.1 coordinate 79,504,922, forward strand.
TAAACTTTCAAGACTCTCGCATCGCATCAAATGCAGTGTCCGGAGAGTTGTCGCGAGGGAGGTAAGAGTACGAAGAGATTTGCAATTCTCTAGAGTGAGAAGCTCCAAAGACTGAAGGCCTGTGGTAACACCACAAATAAGTATCACGGTCAGACCCAAATTTACTATTCCTGAATCACGAACAAATTAAAAAGCAGAGCATTCACGTATGTAACCTCCTCCGTGAAGGATGGGTCAGTTGACACTCAGGGACATCCCCTCCGATAGAGGAAGAAGAGGGCACTCGTGTTGTAAAGACGGATTCAAAAGGGTTCACCGAAGTAAAACGTAAGAGGAAAGTCAGCTTTCGAACATGCTAGAAAAGAAGATTAATAAGGTCGACCTCCCACGGGATAACCTTTACGAATTCCATTGGATGCTCTATCAGCAAAGAAGAAGGTTACACCACCAGTAAAGAGAATGCCAAGCTTACCTCAACAAAAGTCAAAGGTTAAAGGGAAGAGTAGGAAGCTAAACATCACACCCCTCAAGAGCGGCGATTCTTGGTCAATGGTTCAAAGACAAGTGCCTCAACCCCGACTTTATCTGCTTACAAGAGATTAAAATCAATGCAGAGGATCTTGAGAACCGGCTTAAATGCATTTCTCCGAACCACCTTTGGCTCTCCACTTCGCACCCTAGGGGGGCGGGGGGCACTGCAATCGGTATTAGTCACTCCTGGTCCGGGAGATTGACCTCGACTTGTGAAGATCGGAATCATCACTGGATTGTTGCCTCTATCAGGTCACCTAATCAGTTCACTATGGTCTCAATTTATGCCCCCTAATGGAGAGACGTATAGAATCGACACTTGGATTTCCCTTGACTCCCTCTCACACAATGTTTTGCTTTGCGAGGACTTCAACATGGTTGAATTTCCTGAGGACCGTTGGAATACAAGGGGAAATTTTTTGATGGTCAGGAGAAAGAGATATGGGATAAGATCAAGTTCCATCTCGACCTGGTCAAGGTGAAAGACATGAAGGGGTTCTCCTGGTCTAACCTCCAATTGGGGGACTCTCTGAGGAAAGCAAGACTTGATAGATGTTACATCGACCAAAACACCATATTCCTCTAGTGGGGTATTCCTTCGATTTCCCAACACATGGACCTGACTATCTCGAACCACTACCCGATTACTCTTTCTTTCAAACCGATTCCCATGCTCTGAGAAGCTCCATGGTTTCAGGCTTGCCAAACGTTGTTTTCCCTCCCCTCTGTCCACCAAGAAATTTGCATGCTTTGGGCGAAGGCTTTTGCCCACTATAATGAACCCGCTAAGTGTTGGAGAAGTGTGGTGGAAAGACCATAAGAGATGCTTTTGCCCACTGTAATGAGCCGGCTAAGTGCTGGAGAAGTGCAGTGGAAAGACAAATTCTGATCAGGACGCATAAGGCCATAAGAGATATCCGGAATAACACGAGAGAAATAGTGTATCGAAGGATCTCACGTCTTGAAGAAGAAGTGAACAAAGGTAACTTGCAATGTCAACAAGGGTTTCTGAAAATTAGGGGAAGAATAAGACTCGAGGAAGAGGTTCAAAGGAAAAATCTACAAATATTTTTCAAAGATTGGTGGGCAAGGAAGGCTGACAAACCTTTGAAAGAGATGTGTAACACCCTTAAAAGGAAACAAGCTAGGGAAGCCATCCCCTTCTTGGTCGACAACAATGGGATCGAATGTAGCACGGAAGTTGAGAATAGATCTATCATCGTCCAGCACTTCAGCCATCCTCTTGGGGTCTCGATTCCTCTTTCCACTCAGAGGCATGACTGCATGGCATCCATCTCAAGGGTTGCTCAACCTAGAATCCCTCCAAAATTGATTTCTCTACTAGATGCTAACATTTCAGAGAACCAAATTATCGAGGTTATTGATGCTCTCCCCAAGGCAAAAAGTCCGGGCCCTGATGGACTCACCAATGCGTTTTAAAAGTCCTTTAAGCACGTGGTGGCCACCCCGCTACGTCTGTTGTGGCAAGAGGCTCTCTCCTTTGGTGCCCTCCATCAGTGTCTTAATAACGGTGTCATCAAATTGATTCACAAAAGGGGAGATAAGAACAAAATTGAAAACTGGCGGCTGATTACCATGCTCCAAACTGGATACAAGATAATCTCCAAAGTAATCACCAACAAAATCTCTTGTCATTTAAAGTCATGGCTTTGTGAGGACCAGAAAGGTTTTATCAAAGGTAGATCTATACTTGAAGCAATTGTCGATATTTGGGAAGGCCTTGCGTTTGCTGAGGAGTCTGCTCAAGATCTGGTATTCATTAAGATCCACTTCGACAAAGCTTGTGACATATTGAAATGGGACTTTATTCTTCAATCTCTAAAAGATCTAGGATGCAGCCAAAAGTTCATGAAGATGGTTTCCACTCTACTGAGAAACGCTTCAACGAGAAAAAATATCAACACTAAGCTCTCTAAACCCATACGTTTAAAAAGATCTATCAAGCAAGGCTGCCCACTGGCTCCACTATTCTTCGCTATCACCTCGGATGGCCTCAATCGCCTATATAAGCATCACTTGGATGTTGAAAATCTCAAGGGTCTCTCCCTACCTCTTGGTCATGGCCAAATGATTGCTAGACTCTTTGCCGATGACATGAATGCCTTTGTTCTTAACAATAGCAACTACATTGAGGTGTTTTGGAGTTGCCTTGACACCTTTCGTATGGTGTCAGGTTCAAAAATCAACCATGCTGAAAGCGCTTTCAGAGCAATCTATGGGCTTCCACCCCAACTGTTGATTGATCAGGGATGTCAAGTTATCCCTAGTGGTCAAGTCTTCCATCTCCTTGGTATTCCGATGGGCTTCAACATCTCGATAGACCAACGGTGTAACTAGGTGCTATCCAAACTGGATAGCAAATGTAGCTCAGTGATGAGTAGCACCTCCTTTAATGTCAATCCGGGAAGACGTGAGGATGGTATGAAGACCTCGAGCAAGTGGAGGCACAAGTGCGTGAGTGAGAAGCACACAAACATGCACACACATACACACACACGCGCACACATAGCAAGACAAAGACTGAGAAGCAATGGAGTTCTTAGATTACTTTCAAAAAGCTCTTACAAGTTCGTTTCAATTACAATCTAACCTCAAAAATGAGCTCTCTAGCTCTTTTTATAGCTTTTGACTAGGTTTTGGCCCTGTCCAGACCTAGTGTCCGGCCTAGTTAAAAATTAGGTTCCAAGGCCAATTTGAGGGCTTAAACGGAGTCTAAAAAATATGAAAATTGATATGTAGGTACTTCTAAGGCTCCTCAAGCTCAAGGACTCCTTGGCTTGCACAAAATGGAGCTACAAAAATATGAAATGGTATTTACAATGATTGTTAGTGATAAGAATCACTGTTATAAAGATGGTGATTTGGAAAAATTTGAAGGGCCTATCTGCCAGATTTGCGTCGATTGCTTTTTCTACTTACTCCTTCACCTCGCTCTGACTCTCTCCGCTGGCTTCCTTGTCTAGTCAGTCCTTGGGTGCCCATACTGCTCTCAACACCCCCCCCCTCTCTCGCGTCTGTCGTCCCTGATTGTTGCTGGGAGTGTTGGATGTAATATTCCACAACCTGAGTGGCAAGCTGATGTTCTTGTATGCGTAGTCCTCTGGCCAAGTCTGTCATCATATGATCCCAATCAATTGGTCTTGGAATGTCCGGATGTGGCAGACGTAACTGATCTGCATGGATCGCTTGTTCTACTGCGAATAGGTGTAGCAAATGTGTGGGTCTGGGAATGAAAATTTCTGAATGATATTCCCAAAATCCCGTAGAGAACATTTCCTCAAATGTCTGCTTGAAGCATGCGGGTAAGTACTTTATTCGTGCATGCCAAGCAAAGATTATAGTGACCGAGGGGGTCTGGCTCATGTCGTAGACTAAATCCTTGTTACCTTGAGAGAATCCAGGGGCAGAGATGTATGGAGCTTGTACATTCCGAAAGGTTTTGAAGACAATGGTCATGAGCTCGAATATCTTCATACACATTTTTGCTGCTATGTCGGGTACATTATTTAGACGTGTAGACCAGTGCCGAATTGTTGATATCATGTAGGCTACGGTTGGGGTCCCTCGAGGTGGAGCAAAATATGGATAGTTAACCCAAGCCGAGCATTCTTTATTGTTGCGTACCTTGATTGCAAATGCTTGCCAGGATCTGCGACGTACCATTGAGCAATAGCATGGATTATACTTGATATATAATGGCATGGTTGCCCAGGTGCTCATCATCTCTGGGTAATCGGTTAGTAGACGTGCACGCCAATTAGGTTGGAAGATCGAGCCAGCACATGCATCTGTCGGTAAATCCCCTATCTCAAATTGAGTGGCGAATGTGGGCTCCTTCCCTGTATGTCTTTTGACTTCTGCATTATAATCATGTAGTAAGACAAAATAAGGCATGTATTGCGACTCTGATGTTGTGATTAACCGTTGATGGGATAAGTTTTGAAAGTAGGAAGACCGAAGGATAATTTCTTCCAGATTTGTGAGAGATTGCATTTGCACGGCCACACGATCATCATGTATCTTACCCACTTTCTCGACCCTTTTGACCCAATCTGGAACTTGAATTTCTAAAGTGTCTTGTCCTTCCTCTGTAGTTCGACCACCGGGTGTCGGCATAGGCTGTCATCGACGGGGATTTCCACTACTGTTTCAGGTTCTGGTTCTTCAATGGGCGAGGGTGGCCTTTCATATGGTAAGAGGCGTGCTTGGAGTTCTGCCACCTCTTTCCGGAGGGTCTCTACTTGTTCTGTAGAGTGTTGCAAGATTGCCGGCTCTTGTTGAGCTGTGGGGACACAGGCTATCTGTTTCTTTAGATCTGCACATTCAGTCTCTAACTTTTCATAGGACTCCAAGAAATTTGCATGCTCCTCAAGTAAGATGCGAATGTCTTCTGATGGGACTGCTCTATATCTGGTAGGGCTAATGGTTGCTCCTCCAGTTCCTTCCATAGCCGCTTCAAGGTTGTCTTGGTTTTGTTGTTGAAGTCTCTTGTTCTCTTCTAGTGCTGCTGCCATATGCTTCCTTAATAGCCCAATGTTGCGTCTGAGTGTAGCATTAGATATCATTTGCGCTTGGAGCACTGTTTCTAATTCCTTGACTGCTTGGTCATCCACTGTTGATGTCTTTGATTCCAGTTCGGAGTGAGCCTGCTGTAAGGTGGTATGCTCGGTTAGGAGCGTTTGGTAGTCAGCTTCAAGAGTGGTGACCCTAGCTTGCAGACGTTGAGATTCTGCCTGGAGGGCCGTAGTGCGTTCTTCCAATTGATGGTATTCTTGTTGTAGTTGATGTGCACACTGAAGTAAGGTGATGAACGTGCTATTTACATTATGAGATGCAAGGGGAAAAGTTTGAAGTGCAGGGGAGGTGGGATTGGGTAGGGGGGTAGTGAATGCTGTGTGTGCCAATGATGTGAGTGGTGAGGTGGGGGGTAAGGGAGGGGGAGATGGTGGAATCGTGGGGAGAGGTGCTGTGGTTGGTGAAATGTCCATTGGGTCAGACAAAGTGGTGTGTACAGGGGCTACCATGTAGGTGGGTATGGTAGGCGAAGTGAGTGTGGTGTTCGTGTAAATTGATGTCGTTGCGAACATCGGGGAAATGTGCCTCTGAAACATTGGAGAGCGGATGAACTCCTCCACAAAGGACGGGTATTGGGGTGGTGAGGTCAGGTTGAAAGAAGGGTAGGGGCCAGATGGGAAGTGAGGGTCATGGAATGGAGGTGCCCGTAGTGGGGAATAAGCTGGGAAACACAGGGTGCCTTCGGTGGGTGCTAGGTTTCCAACCACACTTGGAATAGGGATGGCCAGTTATGGGTTCGGAGGATAGAAGGGATGAAGTGTACAAGGGATTGGTGACGAAGGAGAAGAGGGTGTCTTGTGAGGTGGGTTCTCGAAATGAGAATGATGTGAATGAGGATGGGTTATAAGTGAAGGTAGAGGTGATGACTGTCGTTTCTTCCATGGTGGGAGGTGGTGGTGGGGGTGGAGAAGGTGGGGATGGAGGATGCTGGGGTGAGATGGGTGATGTCTGAACGAAGGTTTCAGCAGAGAGGTCAGTGGTGGTTGTGGGGGTAGCTGTGGTTTCAATGGGTGCTTCTTGTTCTGTGACGCGTATCGTGATAGTCTTACCTGCTCGTGGTAATGTGTCAACTCTGCGTTTGTCATACCTCACGGACTGGCGGACTGCAGTGTGGACAGCCTCCGGAACTCCTAAAGATTCTGACACTAATTTGAGGGTGTCAATGAAATGTTGGTCCACCCCCTCATCTAATAGCATTTCTTGCATCAAAGCTTGACCGGATACAAGAGAGAGTTGATGCCTTTCTTGTACTGCTTTGATTGTGTCGTATAACCTTCGTAGTTGAGCTGTATATGCTGGTGCACCTACAAGTTCTGGCACTTCTTGTTGCTCCTCCTGATGCTCTTGATCATAATCCTCCTCATCTTCCTCCTGTTCTTCATCTCCGTCATCCTCTTCATCCACTTCAACTGGTGTGACAGGTGCTTGGGAGGTTGTGGCCTGCGTTTGCACGTTTTCCGCTTGTTGTGCCTCTTCTGCCTCCAGCTCTACATCTTGTAATAATTGTTCGAAATCTTCATTAGTGAGTTCTTCCAAAGGTGCACCACTGGGAAATTCAAGATCGATTGGGATAGGAGGGAATATCAAGGTGGAGCCATCGGTGCTGCGTCTTGGAAGCCGGAGTGTGAATGGTCGGACTCTTCGGGGTGGAGGGGTGACATCTGGTGTTAGGGTGGCTCCACGTGGTTGAGCACATGGGACTTGGACAGTGCCTCTCATCTTCTTAGAAGGGGGTCCAGTGGATGTCCTGCCTCTAAGCTGCTCTACACGATTCCACATTAGGGCCCGTTGAATAGGAATGTCATAAGCCAAACACCTATAAATGATTCTCGTCAGAGCACAGCAACCATATAAAACCTGTTTCCGCGGCCATCGTTTGTGAGCTAGGTGTATCTGATCAATTATCCAGTGGGGTAAGTTGATGGTGAGGCTCTTTGTCTCTGCCAGATACAAACTAAACCAAATCTTCTTGGGCGGCATGGTGAATCTATCTTGTGCAGGAAAAGCAACGTGTTGCATGCACATGCGAAGGTGTATCGCAATATTAGGCGTCATGGACACCATGTCCTTGAGTTTGGTGAGGCCTCGATTCTTCATGTAATCCGGTACTAGGGTTTCCTTCTCTGTAGGAATATGCATTCCGCGCATATCTAGATCCTCTCTCACCAAGTTGTTTGATAGCCTAAACCTTTTGAGCTCATTCCCCTTTGTCAGAGATGGAACCACAAATGAGCTTGCACCTTTTGGGTTCTGGTTTGGAGTCAAGGTGTTGATGAGATAGTAGCATCGCATGAAGTCAGGCTTTGGGAGCCGTGCACTGAAATAGGCACTCAATCGTGCTTTTTCCCATATCGAACGTAGACCTTCTGCATTTTGTAATTTCTCGAATTCTCTTGTAAAGAAATGGTATCTGCCTTGCTTCCCATTGAAGTCCAACTCTGATTCCCATAGGTACGTTCCTTCACCCAAGGGTCCTACCACCTCGGTAAACCAGTGGGAAGTCTTTCCTACGGGCATGGTGTGGCCACGCGGAGGGTCCGCAATAGGTATGATTTTGACAGCCTGCAATTCTTCTGGTCTTTCATTTGTCTCAGGCAAAACGGGTAAACTGTCTAAGTCCACCACTTGCGGGCTTGTTCCTGTGTGAGAGCTAGTTCATGCTGCCTCAGCCATGTTGAAAACTTCGCAGCTGGTTCTATGAGAATATATGAATAAATGTTAACATTGCAATGGACACAAAAATGACACGGTGTCCCCTGTTACAACATTAACTTAAAGTTCGGGAGTGGTTAGGGGTTAATGAGTGCTCGGTGCTAGTGTGTGTAGTTAGGAATTGGGTAGACCTACGAGCTAAGCGGAATGATGTGAAGTGAGAGTGAAGCGGTTAGTAGGTGGTCATGGATTTACAATTGGGGTCCGGGGGTTTGTTACAAGTCTTGGGCTGCCAAATGCAGTGGATGGGTTTTGCTCTTGGTTCCGTAGAGACTCTCGAGAGCCTTATAGGTGTGTCAGCTTGAAAATGAGGCCTTTTAGGGACCCATTTACAAGGGATTCTGTTCGTGCTCATGGGCCTTGGTGTGTTCCTGAGTGTTGAAAACAAGTGGATGCCGGCTGTGCGAGTGAATGGATCATGCTGTGTAGGGTGTGTTCTTGGTGTAGCTATTTGAGCCCGCAAACAAGCCTTAGGCACCCAAATTTGTCTTGATTGTGGGCTGGCCTTCATCGACTTCTTGGGCACCCAAATAGACTTCACGTTAGCAGATGAGTTTCTGAAAGACTTCTTATTAGTATCGTGTTGTTGGTTACTAATAAGAGGCTTTGCCCGTGTGGTTGGCTTGAGTGCAACCGGGTGTTCGCCTTTCCGCACCCACACTTGTTTCACTTGCTGAGACATTTTGCTGCGCAGGTACTTTTGATCTCTGACATAGGTATTACTCTACTTCTTCTGCCTTTGGTCCACCTTTGGTTGCCGCCTCCCTCTGGCCTTTGGAAAAGACGGGAGTTCCATTGCATCCCTGACTCCTTTTTTGCAACCATCATTCCTCTGCAACACATAGTTTTGGACAAGAACAGCATGGTCATCTTCATGTGTACTCCTGGAAGGACCACGAGTCCGTGTCTTTCCTAGTTCCTTGAGTGCTCCATTATTTAACTCAATTGTAATTCTAGTCTGATTCACCCATACCTGAAGAATTCCACTTCTTAGGTTTAAGTTGACTGCTTGGTTATAGATCTAGTCTTGTCCCAAGACAAGGGGTTCAGTGAGGTCCTCATCTTGGCACACTAGTACTTTAACTGTCATTGCCTCATCATGAATGTAGAGGGGAAGTTCCACCTCGCCCATGCAAGGGGTTTCCACGCCTCCCAATCCTATGAGATATGCTTCCACAGGATTGACATTTAATTGCAACTCTTGATAGTAAGACAATTTAACTACACTAGTGGCTGCACCTGAGTCAATCAAGGCTCTTACAGTCCTTGCACTCTTTCCTTGTCCTATATCTAAGGTTATGAATGGACGTCGATCAGTTATCCTATGTGAGCTAACACCTAAAACTTCACACATAGCTACGTCATATCCTTGATCTGCATATGCATCTTGCCTAGGGTGCTCTCTACCTTGTCTTCTTAATTTCAATCTCCGTATGCGCTCTAGGGCTTCTGCTTGAGCTTCTTCTCGAATTCGCTTTTCTTCCTCTTTGCGTTTCTTAGCAATGTTGAGTCGACTTAGCGTGAGAGGTTCCTGATACAACTTGACTCTGCATCCGCTAATATAGTTTGGGAGAACATCACCCTCTAAAGTGGCTAGTTGTATTGCTCCACTCATGGAGATCCTATTGATTATCATAGGTCCGTAGCCTCTCTTTTCTAGCTTCCTTGCGTGTTGTTTCAGTGTGTAGACTAAAACTAGATCTCCTGCTTTCAAGCCCTTATCCTTCACATGGGCATCAAAGTATGCCTTCTGTCTCTTCTTAGCTGCATATATCCCTGCAGCTGCTCTCAGTCTTGTTTCTCCTAATGGTTCAAGGTCAAAAAGTCTAGAGGAGAGTTCATGACCCGTCCATTCGTGCTCTTGTGCTACTTTCAATGTAGGTATTAAGAAGTCCAAGGGTAGCACCGCGTTTTGGCCAAATACCATCTGAAAGGGGGTGGCTTGGAGTACCGTTTTGTAGGCGACTCGGTATGCCCAAACAGCATGGTGTAGCTGTTTGTCCCAATCAGAGCGTTTATTGTTCACTAATTTCGTCAATACATTGCATAAGATCTTGTTGGTGCTCTCAGCCTGGCCATTTGCTTGAGGGTGATAGGGGGCAGACTTCTTATGTATTACCAAGAATTCTTGGAGCAGATTTTCAATCACTTCATTCAAGAAGTGAGTGCCTCTATCACTAACTAGCTCTATGGGTAGCCCGTATCTAGTGAACACATTCTCAAATAAAAACTTAGCTGTTGTTTGAGCATCGTTCTTCGTTGTGGCTTTTACCTCTACCCACTTAGTTAGATAGTCTGTTGCAACAATGATGTATTCTGCATGGGAACCCTTAGCTGGGGGATTAATAGGACCTACGAAGTCTATTCCCGACTTGGAGAATGCACGTCCACCCATCATAGGTTTCAGTGGCATCTCATCTTTACGTATAGGATACTGAGTTCGCTGACAGACATCACACCGTTTCACATAGGTATGTGCATCCATGTGAAGGGTCGGCCACCAAAAGCCCGCAAATAGTATTGCCTTGATCACCCGATCTGGTCCAAAGTGTCCTCCTGCTACTTGGTGAGCAATGTCCAAGATCTTGAGATATTCACTCTCATGGACACATAGTCTCAGGTAACCATCTTTACCACGTTTGTATAGATTATCACCAATGAGTGAGTAATCCTGAGCTTCTTGTTCTAAACTCCTTTTCCTAGCCAGAGTCATGTCTGGAGGGAATGTTTTTGTCCTCAGGAAGGATACTAGTGGTTCACTCCAATCTGGCACTATGGACACTTGATAAAGAGTGGCATGTTCCACCGGTGGTTTAGTGCGACAGATTGGGCATTCCTTGCACAACTTTTGGACATCAGCTTCCATAGTTGGCCAATGTACTCCTAGTCTCCTTAGTGTCTGTAAGGTTCGTTGCTTTGAGTAGTGTTGCTCTAGTGCACCTACATGTGCTAAATGCAACCATTTATTGTACTCGTCCTCGTCCACACAACAGGCCAAGATCCCTTGATCTGTGTGCTTGTACATACTTCCAGCCATGATGTGATACTTTTGGGCTTTCACAACCTCTCTATTCCGTGTGTTTACTACTGGATGGTTAGGCCCGTATGTCAATACTGGTACCAATGGCTTAGCCCACTGTGGCACTACTTCCAAATTAAACAAGTAAGCATCAGGAAGGTCATCTGACACTCCTTGTGGGGCTTCTCCAGATATGAGCCTAGAGAGATGATCTGCTCTCAAATGAGTCCTACCTTTCCTTACCACAACCTCAAAATCATATTCCATTAGCAAGAGAAACCATCTTACTAATCTTCCTGTATTGCATGGCTTGTTTACGAGATATAACAATGCTTGGTGTTCAGTAAAAAATTTAAACTTATTTGCAAGCAAATAGTGTCTAAATTTCTTAACTGCATATACCATGCCTAAGCCTTCTCTCTCCGTAGTGGTGTAATTTCGTTCAGCTGAATTCAATTGTCTACTAGCGTAGGCAATTGGAAGATCCATATTACCTTCACCAGTAGGTTGAGCAAGCACACATGCAATGGCATAATTGGATGCATCCACATGAACATGGAAAGGCTTATTCCAATCTGGCGTGGTCAAGATTGGTGCTGAACATAATCTTTGTTTAAGCTCCTGGAAGGAGTTCTCACATTCATCAGTCCACTCAAAGTTAGTCAGAAGTCCGTACATGGGCTTTGCAATGACAGCATACATGTGAATGAACCGGGGATAGTAACCACAATGTCCCATGAAAGCTTGTACTTCCTTGACATTCCTTGGCCTAGGTAGCTCTGCTATGGCTCTCACTTTCTCTTCGTCAGTAGATATGCCATTCTTTGACACTATGTGTCCTAGAATCTTGCCTTGCTTGACCATGAAAACGCACTTTTCTGGGTTTAGGCACACTTGATATTCTCTACATTTGTCAAAGATTTGTCTGAGTTCAGGAATATGGGTTTGTCTAATGTTGGAATGAGCACAAAGATCATCAACATAGACTTCTAAATTCTTCCTCAGGAACTCCTTAAACACATGGCACATTAGTCTCTGGAAGGTTGCGGGTGCATTGGTAAGCCCAAATGGCATTACTCTAAAGGCAAAAATGCCCCATTCAGTGGCAAAAGCTGTCTTATGCTGATCTTCTGGAGCTATGGCTACTTGATTGTAGCCCGAAAATCCATCGAGGAAGCTGTACACTTCCTTGCCTGCTACTCTTTCTAAGAGATGTTCTGTGATGGGAAGCGGATAGTTATCTCGAATCGTGGCTGCATTAACCTTCTTCAAGTTAATGCATACACGCAACTTGCCATTCTTCTTGGGCACCACTACGATGGGGGATACCCACTCAGTGTGCTCAATTTCATAGATAAATCCAGCTTCGACCAGTCTATCTATCTCCTCTTTGATCTTGGCAGCGTAATTGTCGTTATATGTGTAGGGCTTTTGCTTAGAGGGTTTAGCGTCTGAGGTCATGGGGATAGTGTGTGAGCATATGTCAGGGTCAACACCTTTCAAATCCTTATAACTCCAAGCGAATACATCTCTGTATTCTCTTAGCAAGGCAATTAACGCATGCTCTTCTTCCTCTGTTAGGTCATGGCCTATGTATGTGCATCTCTCCTCCCCTTCTTCTAGGGCCACTACTATTTTCTTGGTGGTTTCTTTGTTATCATAGGCCTCTCCTGATTGCGCCTCTCGTTTAGGCATTCTTATCATGACTCTCCTGTCGTCTATCTCATACTTCTTAAAATTTTCTGGGACCTCAAACAAAGATTCTTCCTCTTCTGGTGAGACTTCTCTCTTCTTTCGTTTCTTCCCTTCTTCCTTCGGGGTCACATGTGTTGCTAATCTTACATCATTTGTAAGCTCTCCATGCCTCTGGGGTTGAAATTCTACTTCATGGAAGTATTCTTCATCTGATGCAAATGGTGGGTCCATAATGATTGACTCTAGATCGGAGTCACTTGCATCCTCAAATGCATCAGGGCTAGGTTTGCATTCTTCTAGAACTGCCTCTCCCATGATTGGCTCTATGGAGAAGACTGAAATGTCATAGCCATCCTCATCACAGTGAGGTGTCCATTATTCCTCATTGATGGCTACATCCATTGTTTCTAGGATTTCTGCCCAGCCATGGGGTTCAAATTCTTCGTCTGGGAAAACTACAGGTGCATAGGCTGGGTCTTGGATTGATCTATGGGTTTCTTTTGCACCTACCTCTTTGGCTTTTTCTCTCTTCTCTTCGTCTACTACTACTTTGCACATCCATAAGTGGGTGTCTTCATGCATCCAAGAGGATCCTGACCCAATGGAATGCACCGATTCTGTATCATCTTTGGCTCTATGGATGGGATTCCATTGGATAGGAGGTACATCTCTATGAGAGTAATCTTTGAGATTTACTTTGGTTGTAACACCTAAGTGTTGCAAATACAAGGAGTTGGTTCCCCAGTCCTGTACCACTTGCAACTGTCGCATAAATGGTGTTCCCAAAATCATCTCATAGGCATGATTTTTGCTGAAGTCACATATAGCAAAGGTGTGCTCGAACTCGACACCACAGGTGGTGAGAGTTATTCCTTCTAGCAATCCTAAGGGCCTCTCGATATGACCATCGGCCATCTGCAATTTCATTCTCGTTGGCCTGAGTTCTGGCTTGCCCCAACGCTTCCATAGGGAAGTGGTGGCAATTGCAACTCTTGCACTTGAGTCCAAAATTGCCTTGGTGGTGTACTCCTCGTAGGTAATGGGAAGATAGGTGTTCCCTTCTTCACCTTCACACATATCTCCTATCTTATCCAAGGGTATCTCTGGCACCGTCCTATGTGATCCTACGTGGGAATGAGGTTTCACTATCGCTGGTACTTGTTTGGCGACATGTTTCCATAATTCAGGTCTAACCTTGAGTAGCTCTTCTAACTTGAGGTTGCACTGCACTTTAGTGTTTTTCACTACTTCTATGTTCCTAGGTAAGACTGAGTCCTCATTTCGTACCATGACCGTGGGTGCTCTCATACAAGTAGACTTAGCTTCCCAAGGGCCTGTGAAGTGGGGTAATTCTTGTAGAGAGTTAGACTCAAAGTCTAGTCTGTCCTGAGAGTGGGTGCTCTCCTGCTCCTCATAAATGGATGGGATATCTTGTGGGAATTGGTCACGTGCATCATCCACAAGTTCAATAGGAGGAGGGACTTCACTCTCTTTAGCCCATTTGTCTTCTTGAATCTCGCGTAGGAATTCTGGTGTGAACCGATTCATAGAAGATGATGTGTCTGGCTTCAGGCACATAGGCTTCAGGCACATAGGCTTCAGGCACATAGGCTTCCTGAGCACGAATGTTTAATCTTTCACTTGCCTTGTCCTTGTGTTGAGAGACGGGTTCCTTTTCTGATTGTGCAATCAGCTTCTCTATTCTTTCTAACAGTCCATCAAAATGCAACTGTGTCTTCGCTGAACTAGAGATGTTAAATAGGCGACTAGCCTCAAACATGGTTTGAGCCAATTCCACCATCTTAGCACAAATTTTGGTTCGTTCTAAATCTAGTTCAGCTCTTGGGTAACACTTTTCATGATTAGTTACATTTGGCCCTTCTTGGATTCTGGCCTGATATGCTTTAAGCATCATATTAAGGTCTTCGGGAGTGGGATCAGCTAATACTGATCCTGCTTGGGGTGGTGGGTGGGTTACTTGGGGTGTATTAGCGGGTGGAGGGATGGAGGGTGATGGGGATGGTAGCGGTGGGAATGTGTGAGAGTGCGATTGAGATGTGATATCTATGATTTTGGCCTTGGTTTCTCGTAGACTTTCCTCAAGTTCACTCATCTTCTTTGCCCATTGCCTTTTCATACGTTCACGGCTATCTCTCCAAGCTCTAGTCCTCTTTTTTGTCATGCTCTCTGTTTCACTAACATCTGGGCTCTTCTCCTGGTTTACACCTTGGTTTTGCTGCAATGCTTGAGCTCTAGTGATCACTTGCACGGGTGTAGTGGAAGTGACACTTCCTGTGGAATCTACCACTAACCCAATAACGTTAATAGGAGTAATTTTTGGCATATTACTAGGATTCCTAGGGCAGTCTCGTAAGAGATGTTCCTTTCCACAGTCTTGGCAAAAACCCTGGATCGTTACTGACTGGGGTTGTGTCGGTGGAGGCACAGGGCAATCACGAATGAGATGATCTCCTTGACATCTGTAGCATGGTCCTCTAGGGAATGGAGGTCTTACCTGCCTAGGTTGAGGCCTAGGATTGGGGTTTGTATACATGAGGTTTGTGTGATCTGACTCCCAACTAGGTTCACTCGGTTCTTCACTATAGTAGGACTCACCATGTTCAGGAGATTGCATGTAGTAAGCATGGGGACTATCGACATGTGTAGAATCAAAGCTATGGTCACTGGGGTCACTTTCAGAAAGCAGTGGTGTTACAGGGACTATGGCTCTATTCAGGTTTTCTTCTGCTGCTGCATATTTTACTGGGATCACATTAGCTGGAGCTGGGGGTTGTTGTGCTAGCACAGGCTGAGGTCTTTGTTGGTTTTGATATGGTTGCTGATAAGGTTGCTGTGACCTGCCATATGGCTGTGGAGGGTACTGGTTCTGGTATCTTCCCTGTTGAGGGTACGGTTGTGGGTATGTCTGCCTAACGGTTTGCTTATTGTAGGGGCAATCTTGCGCGGTGTGATTGGTGTACCTTCATTCTATGGTGCAGTACTGGCTACTAGGATTAACTTGGGATTGAGCCATAATGGGACATACATTTGCCATGTGGTCGCCACCACAAGTATAGCACCTTTTCACAGGGGCAAACCTTGGGATTTGTTTGCTAGTGACACCTAATTTCTGAGCTACTTTCTCTGCAAGTTCCTCGATTGATGTGGATTGCGTGGAAGAGAGGTTAGAGGCACTATCCGAATCTTTATATATCTTGGAAAGCTCTAACTCCTCCCCTAGGTTATCCTCAATGTCAATGCACATGCGTACACAATCTTCTATGGTCCTAGGGTCCTTCAAGTACACATAAGATCTCAATTTAGTACTTAGCAATCCATCCAGGAATAAAGCCACTTGCTTAGCTGGTGTGGGTAGCTCTGAAACAGGGCATCTTTCTAAGTATTGCCTAAATCTTCTTCCTGCAAGTCTCACGGTTTCTTGAGGGGTTTGCTTGAAGCTGTGAATCAGCGAGGAGGTATTATGCCTTATGCCACTCTTAGAGAATTCAATAATGAAAGCCTCTAGGAGTTGGTCTATGCTCCTGAACTGCCTCTCATTTAGTGGCTGAAACCATGTTAGGGCAGTGTTCCTAAGGGTCAGACCAAAGGCATTGTACTGCGTGAATAGATCCTCCACTTGTTCAGCTCTCAGGACTTGCCTAAACTCAGCCACATGATCGTATGGATCTCCAGTGCCATCGAAGTAGTTCTTCATGGACTTAACTAGCTGAGTCGGTCTCAAAGTCCTTGTGTGCTCTCTAAGTCATGGTAGAGGGAACTCATCCGCATTTCTTTGATTCCTGTGAGCTCTAAGTATCTCAGGATCTACTCTATTTGTTTCCGTCCTCGTTCTTTCTCTGCCCACTGGGTTGGCAAAGCTTACTTCTGGTCTATCTCTACTTCTGTCTCTTTGCATTCCGTGAGCTTGGGATGTTCCAGCTCCAGGGTGACCATAGGATACATTCGATCTTGGTTGGGGGAAAACGAACTCACCCTTCCAAGTGTAAGTATGCCTATCATTTTCTGTCACCAAAAAGATCCTCTTCGAAGCGTGATCTAAGTAGGTCACTCTACCTGGGCTATCAGGATCCTTAAACTCATATATCATGATTGTTCCTATATCAATTGGCCGATCAAGTTTGTACCTTCAAAAGGCTTCGTCCGTCTCTCGATTGAGGAGCAAATCTATGCTCTTATTATCTTGGGGAATCCACTCTGGTGTGATAATCCTAGTGAGAACCGATTTACCTCGAGGGGTTCTAGGTTTTGCACCCATGTTTCCTTGCTCCAGGTCACCTAAGTCTGCTTTGGGGATCGCATTTCCAAATTCGTCCGTCCTATCTGGGTGACTGGTGACTACGTATATGGTTCCTTCTTTGTCCAAGTATGCTCCATTCTCAAACTTGACAGCTGGGTGCTCTAATCCAATGGATTGATCAGGATTCTTAATCTGTACCACAGATCTTCCTAGGCCGTCCTCATAGATGCTGGCACCTAATCGGTTGGTCCTAAGGTATTCCAACTGCGTTTTGTAAGGGCCTTCTACCCTATGCAAGTATGGCACTCCTGAACTGCCTGTAGGTCTCTCCACGCCTTGAGACATTTGTGATTCACTGGTCTCAGAGCTAGGGTAGTATGAGTGGTGACTCAACTGCTGGGCCCAAGACCTAGCAGTGTGGTTGACACTAGCCTCTGAAGACCTAAGGCTTTGTCTATCCCTGACTAGATGTCGTCTTGATCTAAGGTTCATATGCCTATTTAAGTAGCCCAATTTTTGCCCAGAGTACAACCTCGTTGCCGATCAATTGGTATCAGTCACTTGATTCTTTTTTAGTGTGTTATCATGTTTATGATCTTGTCTGATAGTGCGTCGTCAGGAATACTTGAGTTTCGTTTCGCACTTTAGTTCGGTCGTTTCACGTTAGGTTCTTTTCCTTTAAGGTTGTCGTTCACACACGCAGGTTCTCTCTTGTCTTGAACTTGATTTCTTAGATAGTCTTTGATTTATCTCGTGCCTATCGTTGCCTGGAATTACTTCTAACACTACCCGCACTTAGCCTAAACTAAGAATTGACAGAGAGTGTTGCGGGTTTTCCAACCTTGAGTTCCTTTCCTTGTGTTGTTGCCCTGGTGTGCCCAGGATGCGCGTTCCCAAGCCTGCACTTACTCTTGCTTTGCGTACCCTTCGATGCTCCCAAAGGATCTGTAAAGGCCCACTGTTAGCTCAAGACTTAAATTCAAAAGACAGAACCAATCACTTTCATTCATGTAACACTTCACCAATTTGCACTATGACTTTTTGGACACAACTCTAGAGATCCCTGAATTTTGTTCCCCCTGGGTATGGTCAACTTAAAAATACCCTATCTAATATTCCTGATCTTAATTTAACCGTAACCAGTCGATGTAATTGTTGTACTCCCCGCGAGATTTCCAACAAAACAAAAATCACGGCAAACGGATTTCGTATGAGAAAGTTATGACCATTCAGGGTTCTAGGGTTAAGACAGGGTTCAAATAGGATCACTGTGCAACAGGTTTTCCCCAAGTTGTTTTCCTAAGGCCTCCTTATGTGCCCTAGAGTAAAATGTTTATGCCCAAAATTAGCCCAACTCTTCAATTAACAAACCCTAAAAAATTTGGCTAAAATTGGCTGTCAATCGCGATCGACTGGGCTGTCAATCGCGATGGACAGGGTTGTCAATCGTGATGGACAGAGTGTCAATCGCGATGGACAGGGGGTCAGTCGATCGCGATGGACAAGCAGTCAGTCGCGATGGACAGAGCTGTCAATCGCGATGGACAGGCAGTCGATCGCGATGGACAGGCAGTCAGTCGCGATGGACAGAGCTGTCAATCGCGATGGACAGAGCTGTCAATCGCGATGGACAGGCAGTCGATCGCGATGGACAGGCAGTCAGTCGCGATGGACAGAGCAGTCGATCGCGATGGACAGGCAGTCGATCGCGATGGACAGGCAGTCGATCGCGATGGACAGGCAGTCAGTCGCGATGGACAGAGCTGTCAATCGCGATGGACAGGCAGTCGATCGCGATGGACAGAGCTGTCAATCGCAATGGACTGAAATTTTGCAAAATTTTCAAAAATTTTTGTGGAAATGTGGTGTGCAGAGTCTCTAGTCCACTGTGGTGCACTCAGATTTACCAAAAGGTGAAAATTTCTGTCAATCGCGATCGACAGGAGTCGGCGATTGCGAGACAGTTCTGCACATTTCCGTACCTGCACGACGTGCTGGAGGGGATGATGCTACTGAAACCTGCAAGAAACTCCAAAAGCATGCAGAAAATAGCACACAACAGTTTGCTCTCTCGCTCTCTCTCACAAGTGAAATGAGGGAAATGAGGTGGAGAAGGTGATATAATCAAAAAACTGAAATTTTCACGATGATGGAAGTGGAGGTGGAAGATGGTGATGATGATGATGGTGATGATGGTGGTAAGGTAAGAAAGAGAAGAATAGGAAAAGTAGAGAAATTACCTACAACGCCAAAGTCTCCAATCTACGTCTTACCATCACACGCTCGTCCTCAAAGCTCGATCCCCAGCAACGGCGCCAAAATTTGGTGTAGCTCAGTGATGAGTAGCACCTCCTTTAATGTCAATCCGGGAAGACGTGAGGATGGTATGAAGACCTCGAGCAAGTGGAGGCACAAGTGCGTGAGTGAGAAGCACACAAACATGCACACACATACACACACACGCGCACACACGGCAAGACAAAGACTGAGAAGCAATGGAGTTCTTAGATTACTTTCAAAAAGCTCTTACAAGTTCGTTTCAATTACAATCTAACCTCAAAAATGAGCTCTCTAGCTCTTTTTATAGTTTTTGACTAGGTTTTGGCCCTGTCCAGACCTAGTGTCCAGCCTAGTTAAAAATTAGGTTCCAGGGCCAATTTGAGGGCTTAACGGAGTCTAAAAAATACGAAAATTGATATGTAGGTACTTCTAAGGCTCCTCAAGCTCAAGGACTCCTTGGCTTGCACAAAATGGAGCTACAAAAATATGAAATGGTATTTACAATGATTGTTAGTGATAAGAATCACTCTTATAAAGATGTTGATTTGGAAAAATTTGAAGGGCCTATCTGCCAGATTTGCGTCAACTGCTTTGTCTACTTACTCCTTCACCTCGCTCTGACTCTCTCCGCTGGCTTCCTTGTCTAGTCAGTCCTTGGGTGCCCATACTGCTCTCAACAGCAAACTAAATCATTGGAAAGGTATGCAAGCTAACTTGGCAGGGCATGCAATGGTTGTCAACACATTTATGCTTTCTATGACTATTTACTATATCTCGTGTTGGAGACCTAAGGAGAAAGAATTGGCCAAACTGGAAAGGATTTGTAGAAACTTCCTATGGACTGGGGACCCCAATAGGAGGGGGATTCCCAAAATCAAATGGGAAACTTGTATTAGCTCGAAAGACTCGAGGGGCTTGGGTATTTTGGATATCGCTGGGTTGGCTGACAAATTGGCCGCAAAGTGGTTTATCAAGGCTTGGTGCAATAGAGAGTCCTCCTCGGCTAAATTGATCTTCAAAAATTTGAAAGACCTTACCTTAGTTGGTCTTCTCGGTTGGAAGGACATTCGGATCCTCACGCTTTTGTTCTCCCCTCACCTGGTGTCCCCTAAAGGCTCTAGCCTCATGTGTTCCTTATGGAAGAGCTGGAACAAAGCCAAACAATTCATCAGAATCAGTGATGAGTGGAAGTGGGCTGCTGGGATAAGACAAAATGACTATATCTGGTTCTTGATGAGCGACATAAGGGAAGTGGATTCTTGGAACCTCCAAACAGCTAAGCGGCTATGGAACAAGGGATTCAAACAGTGGAAACAGCTCTGGAAACAAGAGACCAGCTAGTGGATCAGGTTTAATGACTTAGACCCGAGACATAGAGTTTCCCTCGAAGAATGGACTCTTCTTCAAAACAAGTGTTTAGCGTGGGACCACTCAACTACCCGCCTTCCATGTGGACAGGATCTTCCTTGCCTAGAGGGCCTCAAATGGAGCAATGGTAAGAAACTATCCAGAATTCCCAACTTCAATGAAAACTTAGATGGTCATCACACTCTTGACAAGGTGTGGTGCCTTTCTTGGACCAAACTACGATGGGAACTTAAGTTCATGTATATTTAGCACCCCCTTATTGAGATCAAGAATTTTGTTCTCATGTGGAAAATCTTGCATAAGGGTATCTGGTACAACGCAAGGGCCAACAAAATTTGTGGTGTTCCTAAATGGTGCAAGCGGTGCCATCGATGCATCGAAGACCTTGTTCACCTCTTCTTCGATTGCCCCAAGTCCCAGGTTATCTGGCATTACGTGACACAGATTTTGCATCTCTCAAACCAAATCAATTGGCAATAGGCGCTATTGGGTGAGGCGGTTGGTTGCTCATCAAGGCTGTGGAATGCCATCAGAGGCGAGAATCTTTGCAAGATTTGGAGGGAGCGATGTGCTCTCAACTTTGGCCAAACCCCAAACGAATGGTGGATTGAGAAATCCTTGTTTCTTCTACGTAAAAGAATCTCCCGAGATAAGAGATCTCCACCATTTAGGCTCCACTATATTTATCTCCTCGTAGATAACAAGCTGAAACCCAAATGGGTCCCGCATGAGGGAGATGATAGTTTTGTATGCCTCATTTGTAATGCCCTCTAGCTTATCGAACTTGTCCCTTGCTTTGTGGGATTTGGAGAGTCCCATGGGCACTAGTCCCATTCATGTGTAACTTTTCTTCTTTATTTTAATTAAAGTCCGGGAGAATAGGCCAATGCCAAACTTCCTTTTATAAAAACAACCTCAAAAACCTAAGATATATGAACAAATCCGGAAAACAAAAAAGGAAACTTAAAACCCTAAGACCTAAAAGTGCCTTAAACAATTCCCAACCCACTTAACGTGGAAAACATCACAACTCATGGGGTCACATCAGCATGAAGTATCCAAGGTGTGCAATACAATACTATGGAGGAATCGTTTATGTTATTGAGACCAAGGTTATGAACACCTCGAAAGGCTCAAAACAAGATCTATTTATAGATATATTTATGCTTCTACGTGTTGTGGCTATAGTTAGTGCCCAGCCATTATAGGTTTTGTTTGTGTTTATTGTTATGCATCTAAGTTTATGGCTATGGTCTTGGTTATGATTATTCGTGTAATTGTGATTTTGGTCCTTATAACTATATTCGTGTATGCGATCAGTTTTTTTTTTTAGGGTTACCGTTTTAGAATAATTTTGTACACCCCGGAGGCTTCTGTTTGAGAACCCACATCACAACGTTGGTTTGACACTTGCTACACTCTCAAGCTTGAGTTTTACGAAAAGATGAATCCAAAGCTACGATTAAACTGAACTACTGATCAACTACAGACTTGCAAGAAAAAATATAATCTACCTCTCTCTCTCTCTCACTCACATACAAAAAATATAATCTACCTCTCTCTCTCTCTCACTCAAATACAAAAAATATAATCTACCTCTCTCTCTCTCACTCACATACTCTCTGTGTCTCTAATGATAGGGCCCCATTTTCCCCACGTTTTTTAACATCATTATGATTTGCATAAAGGATCTTTAAAGAATCACCTTTCAAAGGTTTATAACCCTTTGGGGCATCTATTCCAAGCAATACATGGCTAACAAGAGGACATAGAAACACTCTTAAGAAGAGAGAAAAATGAAATTTGACGAATATCGAGTCAGGAACTCAAAACTTAAAACGAAATAAATAACTTACATCTCAATAACTTTGACCTCTGCTTCACTTTCTATCCGCGGTCAAATTGAGAATATTGGCATACAATAATTTCCCATTTTACGTTTTCCTGTCCTTGAAAATTAGATGTTTATTCAATTTTCTTTTTTTTTTTGAGTTTGCGTTTCAATCTTGAATCCACCTTCTTTTATATGATTATATATCTTTGTTAGAAGT
Organism: Ceratopteris richardii; assembly: GCA_020310875.1. Classification (NCBI taxonomy): domain Eukaryota; kingdom Viridiplantae; phylum Streptophyta; class Polypodiopsida; order Polypodiales; family Pteridaceae; genus Ceratopteris; species Ceratopteris richardii. The sequence continues at coordinate 79,527,432 of CM035422.1, forward strand.
ATAATCCGTTTTATTAATTTATGAGTGTGAGGTGTGGTTTTGAGTATCCATTCTATCTATTGGATTCTTTTCTTCCATGATTCCTGAAAGAAGATTTGCCAGAATCCCATAGAATATCTTTCACTTTAAAAGAAGCTAGTTTGAAAGGCCTCATCAAGTTTGGTTATTCGAGATATCGGGCAGGTGTTTAGATCAAGCTGGTTTAGGTTCATCTCTATAATTGCAAATACATTTTCATGTAGCATTTGCAAGATACTCTAAAACCTTTCTCATTAGCCTCTCCCAATATTCAAAATTACAAAGCGTGTATTGTAGGAAGGCTTGATGCCGTTAGAGGCAGCTCATAAATGGTTAGAAATTTTAGTGTTTATGAGTAATTTCATTTGCTTTCAACTTGATCATACAATTTCTTCAAGCCCTTCTTCTTCCAAGTGGGAAATTCAATACCTTATGATTCACCGTTGCTTGGGATTTCCTACAAAGTCTGAAGAAGTGGGGTTTCTTTCAAGAAGTATATTCACCATATCTACTACGTCCATATTGATACGATATGATCCTAATAAATCCTTCTCAAATTACATACATATATCTTGCATCAACTAAACACTCTTCAATTTTCATTTATCTACAAGCAATCTCTCTTTTATATAGTCGCGGTGCTATTCAAGATCGTGTTTCTTCGAATGTTTGAAAGCATTGTTATAACAATGCAAAAATAAGAAAAAAATTGAATTGGTTAGAGAAAATTGTCTCTTCCATGCTAGGACAATATAGGAGTCCCGCTTACAAGATCCTCCATGCGATGCAACATGCTTTATGTTTACTCAGAATCAATACAATACAACAAGGTGAGCCATGGATGAGACTTCCAAGTCCCACAAAACTACAAAACTAGAAAATAATTACGTTTTTTCATGGTCCATTCCCGCTAAAGTAAGATAATCTATCATGTGATTTAGGAAGACTATACAAATGAAATAGCCATACCTTTTAACACTAGTGTTGTACTTCGACACTTTAGTGTCCTTGAACACTTTGGTGTTCTTAAAAGGAGAAAATATTTGATGAATTTTAAGATTACTAGGAGGAGCCATTGAGAAATGTATCTATGAAACATACTAGCATAAGGGTTGAATATCTCTAGAAAAATATAATTTTCATTAAAACATGTAAAAAATAAGATTTATTCACGAATTTTATGATGCTAATTTTAGTATTGGCATAGAAAGTAGAGTGATGGCAGGTAGTGGCTATTGCTCATTAAAATGATGATCTCACAATTTTCATTGTTTTAAATGCAATAAAATATCGTATTTTATATTACATTTTTAATCCATGATTAGAGACTTCTAATGATTTTTTCTAGCTTTATGGAATAAAATTAATCTCATAGGTGCCATGAGAGTGTTATCATCTATGAATTATTTTGCAAAGTGTGGTATGAATACGAATCATTTTTTATTATCAAAATACTATTTAAGATTTTTGAAGCTACATGGTTTTTTAACAACCTTAAGACACAAATTTCTATGTAGTTTCTTCAAGTTAAACAATACTACTAATTTTCTATGCTAAGAAAGTGTCACTTCATGAGGAAATATTGCATTATGACAAACTATCAAAGTTAATATGCTAGTTTTTTAATATAAACTAGTTTATAATGTTTATAGGATTATTTTTATTGGTATTAAATAGATTATATCATTGAGAAAAGCTAATTTTCTACAATGAATATTTACTCTGGATAGAGTGGAATATGGTTATTGTAATAAAGTAGGTTGGTGATCTAGGGATCCGATTGGTTCAGACAGATTTGAAATCGGATTCCGTTTGGTCATTCGTTTGTGTGGCCAAAGATCTCGAGTCTAGACTTACTGGTAGGTCATTTACTCTTGTAACCAAGTAATCCACTTAGCCTAATGGTTAAGACTCAAGGGTGTGAAGGACGAGGTCTTGGGTTCAATCCCCATGGGGTACATGGGAAGAGTATTTTGCCCAAAGAGCTCTAGAACCTTCTAGAAGCATCCACTGAGACACTTGGCGCACATGTAGTTACATGGCTGACACTTGGATGATTAGCATTCACCTGCCCAAGAAGGTAGTCCCCGGGAGAGAGCTATATATAGAGGCATTTGGTTGGGAGGAGAGTCATTCATTCATGAGCATTTCCAGTCGCTACGCTGTTGCATTGGTATCAGAGTCATAGCTTTCTTCTTCTTCAACTTGCGTGTGTTTTGCTCCTTCTATGACATAGAAGCTTGCCGATTCCCTCGCTTTGGCTTGGCTTAGGAGAAGCATAGCAAAAGATTAGATCATCTCTGTGTGCTGGTGGCAGGATTCGAACTCCCGCCCCTCTGTTGGGAGCGCGTTGCTCTAACCACAAGAGCACATCGACCGCGTGAAGATATATCCGCAGCAGATGTTAGTGATCAGAGTCGGCGCTGGAGAAGATCTCAATTTGTAGATCCAAAAGTCTATATTCTCTGGAGAAGTAGAGGGTATTCGAACCCCCGTCCCCACGTTTAGAGCGCGCTGCCCTATCCACAGAGAGAGAAGCGCCGTTTGCGATATCCTATAAGCAGAAGATCTCAACAGATCATTACTTCGCTAAAGGAGGCTTCAACCAAGAAGATCCAAAAGTTTATACTCTCTGGTGGATCACGCTCGATATTCTGCAGAAATTGGTCTTCTGCTAAAGTCTAGCGCCGAAAAGCTTTCATCAAGAACAAGACCAAAAAAATTCGCGAGCGCCTACTGCCGACGGGACTCGAACCTGCATCATCGATTTGAGAGGGAGGCGACCTATCCACGCGCCCAAGGCGATTGACTTGTTCTCTATCTTCGTCATAATTCTAGCACTCTCGGCTAGAATCAAGTCGACCTCAACGGACCAAATCATCGGGGACTATTTCTTGTGATATTCTTGCATAGCTCTTTTGATTTTGTTGCACACACTTCTTGCATTAGGAATACTTAGTAAGTTTAATAACGCTTTGTGTGCGATGGAGGGGACTTCTAGCCACGTTTCGCTTACAAGTACTACTAGTGCGTGCATGTATGTTTCCATTCCTATGTTAGTAACATCCTCATTCATGACTAGACCACCAATAGTTGCACGTGCATTGCATTCATCTGCACCTATGGTTTCAAATACTAGTCATGCGTCTGATGCATCTAAAATAGAATCAGCAATTGTAGCATTAGACGATGAGGATTCTTCGAGAAAAGGGGAAACAAACACTACTTTAAACGAGAGGAAAGATATGGAAAGTAGGATGTTGCTAGTTGAGTAAAAGCTTGGACAGTTGTCCAGTATTCCGGATGAGGTTGCAGTACTCCGTCAATTTGTTGATGGAATCCAGGATCACCTTAAGGCCATTCTAAACTTACTTCAGACGCCTAAGGATATCAGTAAGACTATTTTAGGTAGTCACACAGATACGATTGCAACTTCATCGATGTCTGTTAGGATGGAAAAGGATAAGGGATTATCCTCTCCCCATACAGATATGTTTCCTTTAGCTGGAAGTATGAGCCGTCTTAGTCTAGCGTCTTCTACTCCCTTGTGTGTTGCTTCGGTAGGGATGTTAGAAACTCATAACCGCCCTGTGGATCTCTCTTTGGGAAAAGAGATCCGTCCTCCTTATTTCTCTGGAGAGGATAAGGATAGGAATAAGGACGCGGTTTTGACTTTCTTAGAGAAATGGAAAGATGTCCATGAACTCAAACAAACCCCCGATCATGTGAGGGTAGTAGAAGCAAGTTTGTCGCTAGGACCGAAAGCTTATACATGGTGGATGAGTCTCTCTGAGACTCACAAGAAACCTACCACTTGGAATGAATTTTCCCATCTTTTCAAGAAAGAGTTTCTCCCCGAGAATGAGGAGGAACGCAATTGGGAAGCATGGGATAAAATTCAGCAGAAGGGTAGACCGCTATTGGTATATATTTCAGAATACAGAGATGTAATTCTGAAGTTAAAGAATTTAGATGACTTCCATCGACTTCGCGGTTTTGTCAGAGGACTTAACCAGCGAATTCGTAATGAAGTTAAGAGGCATGCGCCTAATTCTCTTGAAGAGGCGATTAAGGTCGCACAGATTTATGAGGACAATTCACGTTTGGATGTCCCGCAGGAAAGCAGTTATTCCCAGAAGAATAACTTTAAGCGTAAGGGCAAAGGGACTAGATCTAATGAAAGAGTGTCTAAAAAACCCCGTGTTTTTAGACACATCCTTTCTCCAGAAGATCATGATAAAGCGCAAAAAGAAAACTTGTGCTTTAAATGTCTCAAGCCTGGACATCGAAGCCGTGCCTGTCCAGTCGGAAGAGAAAGTAAGGGAAAGGGTAAGCAGCAAATCCATCTGATTCAATCTTTGAACTTGGATGCAAATTCAAGTGCAAAGAAGATTCAGATTATGCACTACGACAGTACCCATTCATGTCAAATCTCCAAAAACATGTGGCAACCTCAAGAGTTTGGTCCACATGATTTGGTCAAGTTGCATGGATCAGTAAAAGGGCACACCATCCGGATAATGGTGGATGACTCTGCTACGCATAATTTTATCAATTATGCGTTAGTAAAAAAACTGGCTCTTCCTCAGGAACCATCTCCTCATAAATACATTGTCTCCATGATGCACGGTCAAGACACCCGTGTTTGGGACACAATGATATGTAATTTGGAACTAGAAATCCAAGGATTTAAAGACACCTTGGACTTCCAAATAATGAATATGGATCGGGTAGATCTCGTTTTAGGGAGAGAGTGGCTATGGAGTCTAGGACCTTCATTGACCAGGTGTTATTTTACAAATACTTTGGAATTCCAGCGTGACGGTGTAGTATATAAAATCAAGGGTGAGCATGATGTTCCAAGTATCCCTTTGATATCATACACTGAACTTCAGAAACTTGTCAATAAAGAAGCCAGGACTCAAGTTTTTTTTGTCCTTGGCACCGATGTAATCAATTCTGATAATATAAATCAAGTTTCTTATGTCTCGTCCTTTATTCCTCAAGAAGTTTATGTTAAATTTAACAATTTAATGAAGGAATTTAAAGATGTGTTCCCTAAGGAACTCCCCTACGGCTTGCCACCCTCTTGTGGAAACATCGATCACAGTATAGATCTGTTTCCGGGTACCAAGCCAAAATACTCTTCCCATGTACCCCATGAGGATTGAACCCAAGACCTCGTCCTTCACACCCTTGAGTCTTAACCATTAGGCTAAGTGGATTACTTGGTTACAAGAGTAAATGACCTACCAGTAAGTCTAGACTCGAGATCTTTGGCCACACAAACGAATGACCAAACGGAATCCGATTTCAGATCTGTCTGAACCAATCGGATCTTCTCGATGATATTCTGATCTAAGTAAAGATCATGAAAATCACTTAGAGCACTTGAAAAAAGTTTTTCAACTTCTTCGCGATAATAAACTTTACGGTAAAGAGTCAAAATGTGAATTCTTTACCCCAGAAGTAAAGTATTTAGGTCATATTATTTCCGCGGAAGGAATCAAAGTTGACCCGGAAAAGGTCCAAGCGATTCTTGAATGGCCTGAGCCCAAGACGGTTCGAGAACTACAAAGTTCTCTCGGATTGGCAGGATATTATCGGAAGTTTGTGGCTAGATATGCCAAGATTGCAGTACCTTTGACGGATCGACTCAAAGGGAAGCATCAAAAGTTAAATTGGAAAGAAGAGCAAGCAAAGAGTTTTCAAGAACTTAAACTTGCTTTAGCATCGGCCCCGGTTCTACAGATCATAGATCCGAACAAGCCTTTCCAATTAGAGACAGATGCAAGTTCATCTGCAGTAGGAGCAGTACTAAGCCAAGATGGTCGACCAATAGCTTTCGAGAGTAGAAAGCTAAGTCCTGCTCAGCAAAACTACTCTACCTATGAGCGAGAAATGTTTGCAATTATAAATGCTCTAAAGAAATGGCGCCATTATCTATATGGATCAAAGCTGACCATAGTTTTTGATCAAGAGAGCATAAAGTGGTTTGCAAACCAACCTGATCTTAGAGGTAGAAAAGCAAGATGGGCCGAACAGTTGCAAGAGTTCGATTATGAGCTCAGGTACAGAAAAGGAAAGTTCAATGGAGTGGAAGACGCCCTAAGTCGGATGCCTATGTTGAACAATCTAAGTTTTGTACAAATTCAAAGTGAATTTATTTCAACTTTGAAAGGAAGCTGCAAAGAGGATCCAAGCTTCAGTCAAGCATGGAAAGCAGCTGAACAAGATAAACAAACTGAAGCAAGTACTTCTGAGAGAAAGTTTAAACACTATTCTCTCCAAGATGAATATTTGCTTTATAAAGGTAAGGTTTTTGTCCCAAGTATAGTGGACATACGAAATCAAGTACTTTTCGA
>CM035422.1:79538814-79588814 GCA_020310875.1 Ceratopteris richardii
AAAAATTATACTAAAATGTATTATGTATAATTAAATATATTAGAGATAAGGATTTTTGAATTAAAATAAATATATATAAAAATAGGTCTTCAAGATTGTTAGGGTTTATATATATATATATATATATATATATATATATATATATATATATATATATATATATATATATATATATATATATATATATATATATATATATATATATATATATATATATATATATATATATATATATATATATATATATATATATATATAAATAGGATTTTAGGGTTTCTACATACAAACACATACACATACAAACACATATGTACAAATATATAAGAAATTAGCATTATTGTATATATATATATATATATATATATATATATATATATATATATATATATATATATATATATATATATATATATATATATATATAATTAAATATTATAAGAATAAATTTTTCGATTTAATACTAATATATGTAATCAAATATATGCAAAACTTAGGAAAATAGAATATATAATCAAATTAATATAAAAAAATAAGATTTTAGTATAGATAAATGAATATAAGAAGAGCTAGGATTGTTTAGTTAAATTAAAAATATATAATTAAATATATAAAAAATAGAATTTTAGGTTTAATATTAGTATATATAATCAAATATATATATATATATATAGATAAATTAGGAAAAAAGTACAATATATAATCAAATGGGCTATGTATAGTTAAATATATGAGAAAGTAGGAGTCTTTTATTTAAATTAAATATATAAATTCAAATACATAAAAAATAGAATTTTACATTTAATAAAAAAAGTAAGGGTTTTAGAAATAAAATTAGAATATAAACTGAGTATTAGATGGCATCTTTGGATCCAGAGGAGAGAATGGCATGTCCTTGTGCTGAGTATAAGTATCAAATCTTTTTGGAAATGACCTATATGTATTGCACATGTTAGAGAATATGGATCCTTTGATAAAAATCGACTATAGAACATTTTCTACCATTTGCATGGTTCCCCTAGTGAGCAGATGCATCCAAACAACATTGGACAGTCTACTTCTAATTGATAGAAGAGAACAAAGAGGGAGGTAGAAGTACAAGGTACTAGTAGCATTACAGAGAATGAACACATAGAATAAATGCTCGAGACATTTTATGAGATGGAAGAAGATCACGATGGTGAAGAAGATGTCGTGAGTTACATGGACATTGGAAAATTTCCACAATCACAAGCCAACAAAGAACACCAAAACATGCAAAGACTAGCCCATTTACCATTCTACACTAGGGAAAAGATATCTGTAAAAAGGTTTTTTTACACTTTCCTTTTATTCTTAGTTTTAAGAGCATGTTCAGATGTAAATCCATAGCCCAATTATTATTATGGCATGTGAAGAGCAGATCTATACATGGTGTAATGTGAGTGCCTGATGATTTTGATGCTTCGGAACATATAGATAGTAAGTAAACATAGTTTTCTAGAGAGCCCTTGAATATATGTCTAGACCTAACTATGGATGGAGTAAATCCACTTAATTTATGTAGCTCCTCATGGAGCACATGGCTTGTATGTTTGGTTAACTATGACATCCCACCATGGCTGCCCACAAAAAGGGACATTAAATATTAGCTCGCATTATGCTAGGTAAATATAAAGTAAGAAACATGGATCTATACCTTGCACCACTTGTGGAAGAGTTGTGAACTTTATGGGATGGGATTACTGTGTGCGACATGTCTCAACCTATAAGAAGACAAGACATATGATTGCAAGGCATACTTCTGCCGATGATGCATAACTAGCCCGATTATGGTGAATGTTCAAGTTTATTGATTTTGGGTTACGATGCTTATGCCTTATGTGGACCATGACTCAAAGCATGCTACTCCAAAGCACTTCTGAAAACTGTTTATGAAGGACATCATAGATATTTGCCTCATGAACATGTTTTAGGTGAAGGGCTAATTGGTTGACAAGCGCAATGCCAAATGAAAGTAAGTGATTGGAAGGAGCTGTGGGATGTAGAAGCACCACTCGCTAGCATGAAATGGTTGTCGATCTTTCATGACCTTCCTTATTAGAGTAAGTTATTCATCAATAATTTCGTAGACCCGATGCATATTTTCAAGCATGTGGGAGAGATGCTCTAAAAGCCATTGATCCAAAATAAGAAAAGCAAAGCACGAAGGGAGGACTCTAAACAGCAACTTCATATGCAAGAGATATGGGAAATTACCAAGCCCAACAGAATAGTAACACTACCAAGAGCTTCTCAAGGCTCTGCAAGATGGAAGAGCAACAAGTGAAGAAAGTGATTTTAGAGTTTTGGACATCTACTCGCTGCATGAGATGTCCAAAGACTACCTTCACACAAAATAATGGTCTTGGGGGGCTCAAGTCTCATGATTGGCAAGAATTTCTATAGTTTGTGCTCCCTATAGCTCTAAAAGATTACTTTTCGAAGGATGTGTAGAAAATCATTTTTAAAGTCAGTTTCTTGGTATGGTGGACATCTTCTAAAGAGGTAAGGATAGATAGCACAGAGAGTACAAAACTCAAGGTAATAGAGGTTGTGTGTATGTTTGAGAAATACTTTCCCACAAGTATTCTCATAATTCAACTTCATTTACTAGTTCATATAGTAGATGGATGTTCTTTTTAGAGGGGCTCATGAAGATGTTAAAAGGATTTGTTCATCAAAGATCATGTCTAAAGGGAAGCATGCTAGAGGAGTGGCTTGTACAAGAGTCTCTTGTATTCATAACAAAAGTTTTATGCATGCGAGACCAAAAAATACCTCCCTTATGGAGTGATGATGAAGATGTTTGTCTCTAGGCGATGAACCTCAAGGTAACGAGATGCAAGAAAAATGGTTGCAGCTTTCAGAGAGAAGGCAATGAGGTTTTGCATCTTTAACTCTAGGCCTATGTAGAAGTGGTTGGAGAGGTATGAGCTTGCCCAGGACACAAAGAAATAGGAAAGAGCTAAGTTTTGAAATAATCGTTCCACTCCCTTTTTGCCTCTTCTGGACAGTGTTCAATCTCTTCCAACATTCCAATGAGTAGATGGCTAGATACAACCATTTCACAAGCAAAGATAGTGAGTGAGAATATCTCTAAAGAAGAGGAGGAACTCACAAACAGATGTTATTGGGAGTATTCTAAATACAACCACTATGTTCTCATGGACCATACTTTTGGATCACACGAATCGACAAAAATAGATCTACTTTTTATAGTGGGGTGACCGTAAACATTTTCCAAAAAAGTAGAGCTAGTGCAAGAGATGAAAATGCTCAAGAAGGGCATCTCTAGTAATGTGGAGTGATCCAAAATATCATGAAGATCTCCTTCAAGAGGTTTAACTATTTAATGTTTGATGTGAAATAGCTCAAAGTAGTCACCTCTAAAGGAAATGCAACAATGAGGCAGGATAATGGTGGTTTTCTTTAAGTAGAATCCAAAAAGTTATGCACATATGAAAGAGATACACTAATTGTACTTCCTGAACCGTGTTTGCAGGTTGTCTTTATGCTAGATTCCAAAGAACCAGAGTTGTTATTTCTCTTAAAATTCTCTCATAGCACACAAATTTGTGAGCACATAGACGTAGAAGAAATTCCATCCATAGTGACTATGACGTGCATTTAGTAGTCAAGGAGGAAGAGATCATTGTCCAAGATGAACAAGTCTTTCAAGAAGAGGAGGTACATGATGAAGTAACAAATGATATGTTATGCGAGGATGATGATCAGGAAAGGGCACATATACCAAGAGATTGAGAAGTCATCAACATAGAGATGGATATTCTTTGCATACCAGATCTCCAAGAGGATGCTAGAATAGAGGATTTATGAAGCAAACACTTGTATATACTAATTTGTGTTTATTTATTTTGTTGTTTTTTTGTACGCTACTATTTTTCTATATTATCATTATTATCTTATTCTAACTATTTAATTTTTATATCATAGAGCACGATGGGAGACAGTCCATCGGTCACTCTGCATTCTATGATAGAGGAGCAGTTTATGGAGTTTATATCTCAAGTGTCTCCTACTTATATGGCTAGAGAGGCATAGTACTTTATCACTTATGATAGCACTCCCCATGGCCTCACTCCCATCCAAGGTACTCTCGTCGGCACCACTCCCTTTTGTAGGACTACTCCCTCTAGAGGTACTCCCTTTGGTGAGACTACTCCCACTAGATACACTCCTTTTGGCAAGGCTACTCCCTATGGAGGTACTCTTGGCTTTGCGACTCCACTACGACCGTACTCTCTCCCAACCCCTAGTGGCTCCAGTAGTCTTCATATGTGTTCAATACCATAGCGTGATACAAGCACTCGCCCATCTAGTTTATCCCATCATTTAGGATCATCCTTTGGAGGAGCAGGTTCTAGAGGTGGATCTATAGTTGGCTCTTGAGTAGGTAGATGTTGTGGAGGTAGTGGGACGAACATTATGTCTCCCACTTCTATTCGAGAGTGAGTGAGTCTAATATAGGTACACCACATAGTACACCATGTATACTTTGGGATGCTCATGACCATGAAGACTCCAAGGTGTACCATATAAGTGATGGAGCTCCAGTGATGGATGTGGCTAGAAAGTTCATGCATCAATTGCATAGGGCAGCTATACTCCATATGGTTTGGACACTTTTTCATAATGAAATGAAGTGAACAGGACATGAATTAAAAAAATTACATTACAAAGTTGATCTACTATGAGTATGGGCCCAGCACTTGGGCACCTTATGGTGATCTCATAGTGGATTCATTGCATGGTGCATGAGGTGATCTCCCATCCACAATCAAAGGCTCTTGATGCTTTTAGAGCAGCCTTACTGAAGCCTCTATGGTTAGATGCTCAGAAATGTTATGTGATTCATGATGAGCAATAGCAAACACTTAACCGATATCATCAACAATGAGATGTGGTCACACATCTAGATAGGATCACAACATTACATTTGGGTAGTCGCAGGTATGACACTATGCATCATGAGTTTGTGAGCATGATTATGATGATTGAATTTGCTTGTGTTAAGCATGTCATATATATTCATCTAATGTTTTGCATATTTCTTACAAGATTTTGTAGTGGGTCATCTTCCAAGATGAGCAAAGGAGGCTTATGGATATCATCATGGATTGTTTGCACTATTGGAGGACTTGGAGGGATGTGGTGTGATCATTTCATGGGAGCATCTATGATGAGGTGAGCTTATAAACCTGATTTGGTATCATGTCAATTTGTCTCATTTCATGAATATTCTTTATTGCACAACTACAGATATAGATGTTTTGATACGTTTAGGCATGTGTATGGTAGTGATGTGCCACAATTTTGTATCTATCTCATATATGGCAGTGGTGCATCACAATTTTATATTTGGTTCCTATATGGGAGTTGTTTGCCACATTTTGTATTTGGCTTATATATAGTAGTAGTTTGCCACACTTTTGCACATGGTTCATTAATGGAATAGATATCTCTTTTGTACATGATTCATTTATGGAATACCTCTTTTTTACATGTTCCATGGTTCAATGTGCTCATCTCTTATATGTTCAATAGTGTGTTTTGCTTCATTAAATCATTTTTTTGTTTTTATTCATGTAAACCCTTAATCAACGACCACAAGGGTACATGTCATATATATTCCATTTTTTCTTTGGGTAGAGTGTATTGTCTTTTGTTGCACAATAGCATGGTAATGTTTTTGCAGCAAGAGACAACACACTTTGCCCAAAAACAAATTTGGAGATATGGTCGTCGGTATAGGTGATGGTATGTGCATTGGTATGTCCAAGTTCATAGTGCCACCTATATTGACAATTTTGCTTAGGGACATACTGATGTTTATATTGATGATTTTGATACCGACACACATATCGTCGATTATACCATCAATTTGTAAATAAATACTAGTTCCTATATCGATGCATATAGCGACACTCATAGTGATGCTACTAGGCAATTCTCGATGTGTATATCGGTGTGTGTACTGATGATGATACCAACATTATTGTATTGATGTGCATACATGTCCTCATACTAACATAAGGGCAAAACTACACCCATGTATTTATGCCCCTATAGGGCTCCGTATGTCCCTCATATCTTGTAGTGGATCTCCAACTTCTTTTAGTGGTATCACAACAACTTCAAGCTAGGAGATGGCTTTCCGTCGATGATTGAAAAACTTCATAGACATAGTTATGCGGCTTCGAAAATCATAATGGAGTGTTTTTTGCAAGGAAGAAATCTTTACAGGATTGTATCAAGTGATGAAGCAATGCCTAATGTAAGATTAATAGGAGGTCGTACTCAAGAGGAAATAGATAAGCTCACTCTTTGGTGTGGAAGGGATACTCAAGAAAGGTCATATATACTAAAATCTATCTCTGGTTTTCTATTACCACATATTAGAGGATACAAGACAAATCAAGAGACTTGGGATGCTGTTGAAGCTCAAAGTCAAGGACAAAGCATGGAAGCACATCAAAAGGTGGACACACAAGGAAAGGGAGCAAGTAGGGAGCTCCAAGAAGTGTATGTCAAATTTTCAGAAGAATCCCCTACAAAAATAGTGATTTTCATCACTAAAAACCATTGTAAATACCATTATCTATTTTTAGTAACTCCATTTTGTTCAAGCCGAGGAGTCCTCGAGCTTGAGGAGTATTAGAAGTACCATCGTACCAATTTTCATAATTTTTAGACTTCGTTTGAGCCCTCAAATAAGCCCTGGAACCTAATTTTTAACTAAGCCGGACACTAGGTCTGGACAGGGCCAAAACTAGTCAAAAAACTATAAAAAGAGCTAGAGAGCTCATTTTTAGGGGTTAGCTTGTTAGAGAATAGAACTTTGGTAAGAGAACTCTTTTGCAATCTAAGCTTTCCATTGTTCCTCTCTTTGATCTTACTTTGTGCGCGTGTGTGTGTATGTGTGTGCATGTTTGTGTGCTTTCACTCACACACTTGTGCCTTCACTTGCTCATGGTCTTCATACCGGTCCTCACGTCTCCGCGGATTGACAAGTAAAGGAGGTGGTGCTTACACTTGAGCTACAGATGCCCAAAGCAAGAATGAAGTATCCATGGAATGAGCTCAAGGAGATGAAAAAGAACCCAAAAAAAAAACAATCACAAAGTTTGTTACAAAGTTCAAGGAGGTTGTTGATCAATTGGTATCCACTCGAGAGCTCATTGAAGAAGAAGCCATCATGAGGTAGATATTGAATGCCATTAGAGGTGACAAGCAATGGAAATCTTTCACAAAGCCTATGAGCTCATCATGGATGTGCAAACTATAGACTTCAACATCATTCTTGGACAAATCCTCAATCATGAAGCCAACAATATCATAAAAGAAGGTATTTCCTATCATGAAAATTGGACTAGTTCCCTATATGTAGATAAGAAGGACAAGTATATGAAAGGCAGGAATAAGGCGAAGAATGAAGAGGATACTTCCCAAGCCAAATTTGTAGGCAAGAGCAAGTGGAAAGGGAGGAAGGACCAAAGCATTACAGATCCAAAGGCCAGAATGTTCAACCTTGTGGCATCTATCATAAGACCAACCACACCACTCAAAGTTGTTGATTTAATGGAAAGACCTAGAGAGCAAGTGGAAGAGGTGGATATGAGAATAATAGAGGTAGTGGTTCAATAGAGTTCATAACAAAAAGGACTACAACAATTATTTTTAAGGTCAACAATATGAAGACTCATTGTGTCTCATGGATCTACACCAAAAGGAAGGTAAAGAAGATGATCACTTATATTACATAGATTCAAGATGTCAAAATCATGTTGTGGGCAATATAGCTCTCTTATGTAATTTGGAAAGTCCAAATCATAGACCTAAAATCCAAATAGGGGATGACACAAAGCATAATGTGGAAAAGATTGGTAATATCAAAGCTTCCAATTGAAAGACAAACATACTTAGCAAGGTAATCTTTGTTCCCACTATTGCAAAAAAAACTAATAAGTGTAGGCCAAATAGTTGAGAAAGGCTTGCAAGTAAGGTTCACCTAACATGGCGCTTTTGTTCAAGATCCATGTCAAGGCTTCAAGAAGATAGTTAGAGGTGAGAAGCATGGTAGGCACCTTAATTTTGAAGTAGGAGAAACCAAAAACATATGTCTATTCAACTTTGGGTCTCAAACCCCAAGTGAGCTTGAAGTGTGACATATGAGGCTAGCTCATGTGAATGAAGGAACCTTGAATGATATGTGCATGAATCAAAATGTGCTAGGACTTCCAAAAATATCAAAGCAACACATCATCAATAGGTGTCATATGTGCCAGATTGGGAAGGCACAAGGATAACCATTCAACCACGAAGGATACATCCACAACAACTTATTGAACTAAGTACATACAAATGTATGGTGGTCAAGCCTAGAACCATTATTGGAACGATCAAGGTAATATGTCTTATTTATTTATGAACATAGTAGATGGACTATTCTATACTTTATCAAGATCAAGAATAAAGTAATTGATTGCACTAAAAAGTATCTAGCAAAATTGGAGATCCATATTGGTAGATAACCTAGGAAATGCAGATGGTTCTAAAAAGTATTTGATGAGTTCTTGTAGTGTAAAGGTATTACAAAGAAAGTGACTACTAGATAATCTCATTGATTCAATATTGGAATTATAGAAAGAAGAAGTAAGACATTGGTTTGATCAGTCAGAGCAATGCTTGAAGAGAAAAGGGAGGAACATTATCAATGGGCAGAGGCTATGTCAACTCCTCTCTTCTTGTCAATAGGCTACCATGCGGATCACTTCAAGGTAAGACTCCTTATGAACCATGGCATGGAAGAAAACGTGGTCTAGAACATTGCAAGGTGTTTTGTTGTTTAGCTTATGTTCATGTACCTTCACAAAATAGAGGTAAGCTAGATGAAAGGGCAACAAAGTAGTTCTAGATGCATATCCAATTTCCCATGCAAGGACAAAGCACAAAGAAGTCCACTACCACTTTGTCAAAGAGAATATTATGGAAAAGGAGATTGAATTATCCATTATTTCTACTAAGAAGCAAATATCACACATGATCACAAAGGCACCAGATCCTACAAGGTCTATTTTATATATCCAAAGAGCTACGATAGGTCATATGCTCGTTTGTTGGACCATCTTCACCATCTCACAACACAAACTTTTAAGCTTATCAAAACATCTCCAACTTCTTTCAAATAATCGATTTTAGGATTCTTGAATGTTGTGAACGTGATGGTAATGTTAGTTTCTCCAAATTTGAAAGAAGCATAAGATATAAGGAGTCATATAAAATCTAAGTCTTGAAGTTTTTTGGACAATTCTTCAATCAAGAAGCAAAGAATATCATAAAGGATGGTAACTCCCTCAAGGTAATTCAATTAGTGCTCTATATGCAGATATGAAGGACAAGAAACGCAAAAGGAAAGAAGAAGGAAGAGAATGAAGAGCAAACTTCCCAACCCAACTTTGCACGTAAGAGCAAGTGGAAAGGGAAGAAGAAAGGACGCAAGCATGACAAAATGAAAGGCCAAATCTTAAACCCTATGTCATCTCTTTTAATACCAACCACACCACTGAGATTTGTTGGTTCAATCGAAAGACCCAAGAAGCAAGTGGAAGAGCTAGATAAGACAACAATAGATGTGGTGGTAGACACAAATTCAATAGAATCCATAACAGAAAGGAATACAACAATTATTCTAAAGATCAACAACATGAAGATTCATTGCTTCTGATGGATCTATGCCACAAGGAAAGTAAAGAAGATGATCATTTATTCTACTTAGATTTAGGATGTTCAAACCATGTTGCAAACAACATAGCTCTCTTATCTACTTTGGAAAGTCCAAATCACAGACATGAAGTCCAAATAGGGGATGGCACAAAGTATATTATGGAGAAGACTAGTAATTTAAAAGCTTCCAATGGTAGGGCAAACATTCTTAGCAAGGTGCTCAATGTTCCCACTATTACAAAAAACCTAATAAGTGTAGGCCAAATATTTGAGAAAGTCTTACAAGTTAGGTTCATCAAACATGGAGCTTTTATGGATGATCCATGTCAAGGATTCAAGAAGATAGCCAAAGATGAGAAGCATGGTAGGCTCCTTACTTTCAAGGTAGGAGAAACCAAAAACATGGCGCTACTTAACTTTGGGTCTCAAACCCTACATAAGCTTGAAGTGTGGCATAGGAGGCTAGCTCATGTGAATGAAAGAACCTTGAAGGATATATGTAGGGATCAAAGTGTTCTAGGACTGCTAAACATATCAAAGCACGATATGATCAACAAGTGTGATGCTTGTCGTTTGGGAAGGCACAAAGACAAACATTCAACATAAAGGCTACATCCACAACAACGAATTGGACTTAGTGCATATAGATATATGGGAGCCAAGCCAAGAACCTTCATCATTAAGATCATGCTATTATGTCTTTTTTATTGATAACCATAGTAGATGGATTATTTTGTACTTTATCGAAAGTAAGAATGAAGTGTTTGATTACCAGAATAAGTATCTAGCACATGTGGAGAACCAAACATGTAGATCACTCAAGAAACTTAGATATAATGGAGGGTATTTGATGGTTTAGCTTATGGTCTTTTACATTCACAAGTTAGAGATTAGCTAGGTGAAAGGGCAACGAAGGTAGTATTTATCGGATATGATTCAGCCCAAATGGGTTACAGGTTCTACAATCTTTCAACCAAGAAATTCACTACAAGTAGGGATGTTGTATTTGATGAATACATGGCTTGGATTGATGAAAGTAATAGAAGGTAACTCTACCATATGATATTGATTCTCATTTCCATCAATCAGGAAGCAAGCATGGTACACAGGTCCAAGATTCAAGAAGTTATATAAACTTAAAAGGAACTGATAAGGAACAATTTACAGGTACAAGGTGAGAGAAGTTGCCAAAGGATGTTCAAAAAAATAATGGTAAAGAATATGAGGAAACATTATCACTAGTTATAAAGATGACTACAATCAAAACATTGATAAATATAGCTATGGCAAGAACTTGGACACTCAATTTATACGGATGAAGGGATATATCTAGCTCAGAGAAGATACATTGTTGACCTACATCTCAAGTTCAAAATGACAAACACAAAGCTTACAAGTTCACATTTGAAATTAAATCATAAACTAGGTGTCTATGAAGATGAGGATATTGATTATTCTAAAGAGTATCACATACTACTTGGTAGCTTGATATATGCTACTTACACAAGACCAAATATACCCTATAGTGTGGGAGTGATTAGCCAGTTCATGCACTCACCTAGAAGACCACACACGGATGCTGCAAAGATACTACTCAACTACCTCAAAGGGATACTTAATAAGGATATCTATTATTATTCTTCATATTTGGATATCAAGATCTCTTCCAATGTAGATTGGGTAGGAGCAAATAATGATCGAAGAAGCACCTCTAGATAACTACACATTTGCAGGTTCAAACTTAGCTTCTTGGAGTTCCAAAAAGCAAGAAATAGTTGCTTTATCTTCAATTGAAGCACAATATAGAGATCTAAATATTGCAACTTAAGAAGAAACATGGCTCAAGGAGTTGTACTCAGATTTGGGACTTGTAAGTTTCAAGCCTCACATACTTGGAGATAATGTAGGTTCCATGCATCTAGTTGCAAATCCAATTTTCAATGGAAGTAAAAAACACATAGAATTCCATCACCACTTTGTCAAAGAGAAACTTTTAGAAAAATAACTTTACTTATTAATTCTTCCTATTGAGAAGCAAATAGTAGACATGATGACAAAGGTACTTGATTAATTCATCTTCAGAAAAAGTCTTGTATGTGAGGAGAAAAAAGATGAGGAAAAATAAAAATCAAGGATAATGTTCATAGAAAAGTAAAAGACATATAAAAAAAGGATGATTTTAATATTATAACACCAAAGATAATGTTTATGAAACCAAATAAGAGATTTCACACGCATAATTTGGAACACTAACATAATCCATCAACTAATCCATTGAACAATAACATTAGTTGGAAGAGTAATACAATTGATGATGTCATCAATGATGTCAATAATCTAGAAGAGGATCTTCATATTTGAAGACCAAGAAAGTAAAGAGTGTTAGATCACCAAGCTCTCATTATGCTTGAGGTCATTTTACCCTATTTCAAAAGAATCATATGGACACAGGAATAAATACATTTTTGTTAAGCACTTATCTATACACCTTTTATTTTATTGCTTGATTGATCACTTATGATCATTTATCTTGTAAAGTTCAAGGTATTTAACTTTGAAAAAGGGAAGAGTAAAAGGCACAACACCCACTAGTTAGATGTAAATGAGATTAATTATCAATCAAATATCAACCAAGAAGTTGGTATTAATCTAACTTCCACGCTTTTCAAGATTGTAGGAAAAGATTCCAATCACCTTAAACTATAATGCATGCTTATTCTCAAAATTTAATTCATGAACAAAAGGTGTGGTAAGATCCTTGAGGGTCTATATAATGAGAGTGTTGAGTAAATGCAATGCATATACTCTTTGATCATGCTTTTATGCCATATAAATTCAATGCTCCTTTGTCCTCAAAATTAGTCATCATGCAAAGGTGAGTGCTCTTTCTACAGGTTTTTGTTTTCTATCTAAACGAGGTGCGAGTTACTTACCTATCTGGTATAGTCCATGAACTCCAAGCCTACAAGATCTTTTTTATATATCCAAAGAGCTAGCATAGGTCCTATGCTATTTTTTTTGGACCATATATGTTTCCCAACTCGCAACCCAATTTTTCAAGCTTCTCCAAACATCTCCAAGTTCTTTCAGTGATATCACAAAAACATCAAGATGGGAGATGGATCCTCATCAATGATTGAGAAGCTTGATAAAAATAATTATGTTGCTTCGCAAATCATAATGGAGGCTTATTTGCAAGGAGGAGATGCATATGGGAATGTATCACGTGATGAGGTAATGCCTATTGTAAGATCCAAAGGAGGACCTAATCAAGAGGAAACATATGAGTTCGCACTTTGGTGTGCAAGGGATGCTCAAGCAATTTCATACACAGTAAAATCTATCTTTGGTTTTCTATTACCACATATAAGACAATGCAAGACAACTCAAGGGACATGGGATGCCCTAGAGACTTTTTTTTCTGCTAGTTCCAAAGAAGGAAAGAATCATCTATGGAATGATTTCAAGGAGATGAAGAAGATTCCAAAACAAAGCATCACAATTTTTTTTACAAAGGTTAAGGAGGTCATTGATCAACTGGTATCCATTAGAGAGCCGATTAAAGAAGAAGCCATCATGAGGTAGATATTAATGGGATTAGAGGTGAGAACCAATGGATTCTTTCACCAGATTCTATGATCTCATCATGCGTGTGCAAACTCTAGGCTTCGATATCTTTCTTGGAAAACTCTTCAATGAAGAATCCAACCATAATTTACAGGAAGGTAACGCTTATTATGGTAATTCTACTAGTGCTCGATATGCATGTAAGAAGAACAAGAAACTGAAAGGCAAGAAGCAGGAAGAGAATGTAGAGGAGACTCTCCAATAAAACTCTGTCAACAAGAGCAAGTGGAAAGGGAAGAAGAAAGAACCAAGGTATAAAAAAACCAAAGGATAGAATGTTCAATCTTATGACATTTGTGACAAGACCATCCACACGACTCATAATTGTTAGTTCAATGGAAAGACCCAAAAATCAAGTGGAAGAGGTAAATATGGCTATAGTAGAGGCAGTGGTGGACACAAATTTAATAGAAGCCATAACAAAAAGGACTACAATAATTATTTTGAAGATCAACAACATGAAGACTCATTGCTTCTAATGACTCTAGAACACAAGGAAGGTAAAGAAAATAATCATTGACTCTAACTAAATTTAGGATGTTCAAATCAAGTTGCAGCCAAGATAACTCTCTTATTTGATTTAGAAATTCCAAAGCATAGAGATGAAGTCCAAATAGGGGATGACACAAATCATAGTATTAAGAAGATTGGTAATGTCAAAGCTTCCAATTGCAAGATAACCAAGTTGAGCAAGGTATTCAATGTTCGAGTATGACAAAAAACCATATAAGTGTAGGCCAATTAATTGAGAAAATCTTACAGGTTAGGTTCACCCAACATGGAGCTTTTGTGGATGATCCATGTCAAGGCTTCAAGAAGATAGCCAAAGATTAGAAGCATGGTAGGCTGTCATGAGATATAGGGATTCATATAAAAGCTAAACCTTCGAATGGTTTTATATGTGTCCCTTCCAAGTGGGCTCGAAGAGGCATGACATCTCAAAAGGAAGAATTTATCCACTTGATTCATCTTCCCAAGAAGACTTGTATGTGAGGAAAAAAAAGGGATGAGGAAAAATAAACATCAAGGATGATGGTTACAAAAAATAAAAGACATAAAAAAATATTAAAAAATTAACACGAAGGAGAATGTTTACGAAACCAAATTAGAGATTTCACATGCACGATTTGGGACAGTACGATAACTGATGAACTAATCTACGAACGAAAGGTGAGAATTCAAAGAAATTTTTATTTTGAAGTCCAGGAAAAAGAGACGGTTTTTAGTAGACAACTTTGTTTTCCTCTTGGTCACTACGAGTACATCGCCCTCAGTTCCTTCGTAGCATATTCCAAAACATCTCTTAAAGGAGACAAATGATATTTCTGCAAGTCTAAAAAACGTTGAAGGAAAATAGAAGATCCCAGATGTGCTGACCAAATGTAATATTCTTGATGGTGATTAAATGATAATAGATCTAGTACCCTGAGTTATTGTGAAGATTATGGGATATGTATTTTATCACACATAGGAAGCATTACAGAAACGCTAAACCATTTTCACAAAAGACATTTTAAATCTCCACAAGAACTTCCTCAAATGAAGCAACTCTGATTAGTAGGGGTAAATTTACGTACCCTCTATCTCCTCCTTAAGAAGCTCTACGTGACGACAGCTCTCAAGATTCAAATATCTCAAGTCTTTCAACTTTCCAATGCTTGAATCGAAGCGTTTTAGCTTAGAGCAACCGGACAGATCCAACCTTTGCAAGTTTGTGAGGGAGCCTATATTCTGCAATATTCAAAGAGAAATTCATAACCAACAAGAAAGCGCATCCATCTCTCTTAAACCATAAGTACTACTCGTCTTACCGGCACGCGCTCTATCTGACTCCATGCTAGGTCGAGCACTCTAAGACTTTTGGGGCAGATTCCAAGAGGTACATCTCGGAATGGAGCTCTCCTCCATTTCAACCACCTTCATACAAACCACATGAATGAAATTTGTGAATTGGTCATTGCCTTAATTAGTAGGAGAGACAAATTTACAAGTTCTAGAATTACCTCAACTCTTTACAACGCACTTTCTCCAAGAAGTTCTTTGTGCGAAACATTCCCCATATTCTAGTGATCCACAAGAAAAAATAAATCGTTCAAATGACAAATAAACTACGAGACTCAACTAGTTGTCCCACTTACCCTTCATCACGAATCAATTCACGATCCTCGACTTGTTTCACCACAAGAATTTTTAAATGAGGAAGAGATCGACACTTGGTAGCTTCTTTTGGAAAAGAGAAGTCGCTGCTTATTGAAAGGCCACGCACTGTAGAACGAGCCTTCTCATCCTTTCACAACGTTCCATCACCAATGTTATGAATAACTGTACATACACATTTTGGACATAACACATAAATTTATTTTAATATAACATGCATATCACCTTAAGAATGTTTTCGGCGGTCTCTTCATCCCAGGCACGGTCTCCTTTCTCCTCTCGAACGATGCGCCTGCCCATATCCCGAATCTGATCATGCACTTCTATTCTTCTTGATCGTGGCAAGATACGCTCGAAAGGGTCAAAAGACTGATGCTCGGAAATGGTGATCAGGCATCTATTCTTTAGCACTTCCAAGTACGTCCCACCAAGTCCATAGCAGCTTTCTAGAACCGAACAAGCAGTCCCTTCCTCTTCTCCAATGAGGAAACAGCATATGTCAAGGAAAGCCTCCATTTCCTTTGCCTCTAGGTCCTTCAAGCTAATTTCTAGCACGCTAAATATATCCGTCACATTTTGTCGGAGGCGACGCAAGCTCTCATCCCAATAGGACTTATCATTATACTTATATAGATGAGCACCCATACTTTCAACGACAACGGAAGTCCTTGACATGCGTCGATAATTCTACTTGACACTTCTCTGAGCTGTTCGGGTGGCTCTGGTTTCAAAAAGGCGTGCCAATAAAACAACCGTTCTGAGTGTTCTCTGTTTTTGAACCCTTTTATTTCAAAGATATCATTCGGCTGCACAGACTCTAGAACCCGGCGGTAACGAGTGGTCATTATGATTACACTTTTTCGTCCCAAGGAAGAGCAAACTGGACGATACAAGGCATCTAGTTGTTTTTCAGAATCCACATCATCCAACACTATCAATGCATTGATGCCCTTTAGCTCAGATTCTAAAACTGTTTTTCCTGTTTCCGCATGATTGATTTCCGTTCCTTTATCATGCTTTCCCAACACGCCCCGAAGAATTTTTTTCTGTACATCTACGACGCCCTTCTCAACAAAGTTTGCCCTTGTATTCAAACAGAAACATGATTTCTCGTAGTGCATATGCATTCCGTTATAAATTGATTTGGCAATAGTTGTCTTACCCGCACCCCCCATTCCCAATATTCCAAAACACTGCAGCGATGTATCACTTCTCTGCATATCAGTGAGTATACGAGACTTTATCGCATCAACACGTTGCTCAAGTCCCACAGGAAATTCTATGACGGCCTGATTCGTCTTCTCATCTCCTTTACTGAACATCTCCACCACCTTATTCACCATGGTTTTAAACTCTGTTTTGTTGAACCTGGAAGTTCATATACATCACCCGCACAAGTAAATAAGCGACTTGGATGCGAACTTTATCTTCAATTAAACGATTTTTCCTCCTTGACGAGAGGAATATTGACAGAAATGCCTTTTAAAGTCTACTTACTCAGATTTTTCGAAGTTCTTTTCGATTTTGAAGCAGGGTTCTGACGTGCTCGTATTCACTCCCCGTGGTCCATACAGAATGTAAATGATTTCGGCACTGTGAAAGGCTGGATGACTACGCATTTTCTTAAAGTCTTCAATGCTGGAAGTGTTCGAAGAGATGCAAAGGATCACTTTTGCATTTCGAACACTGACACTATCACTGAGTACTTTCTCTAAGCTCAATAGATGCACGTCCAATCCATAAAAACAAAACGTTTCGCGCAAATGATCAAGATAAGCTTCATGTACATGGAATCTGTTGCTATAACAGATAATGAGCGTTCCCTTGCTATCCTGCAATGAAGGCAGCTCAATGAGCTTGTCCACTTCCATTAGCATGTGCTGAAAATCACTACTGACGACCACAAGACTGCTGTTGCTAAGTATTTAATCGTTCAACCAGCTGCCTCATCTGATGAATTTCATTTTCGACATCAAAAAGGACCAGCAAACATTTCTTCGTTCGCAAAATCTGCCTATACCTACTTCCATAGATTAATTCATGGTTCTTGAGGGGTTCTTCATCGGATATTCGGATGAGATCCGAAAACAGTTCTCCCATGACTCGTGAAAGCCCATTTTCTTCTCTTATCTTCTCAATCACATTATGTCGCATAGATAATCCATCGAATTCATTGCAAATTCTTTCTACTAAAAGCTGGACAAACTGAGATTTATTTGGACCATGGATACCAATAAGAAAAAGATCCTTACAAATCCTTGATTCCAGCACCTTCTCAACTTCATCTAGTTGTTTCGCATACAAGTTTTTGCGTCTGGGTTCCTTCAGACACGTTTTTACTCTTTTCACAATTTTTTTCAGCTCCTTCCACTGAAACCTGGATTGAGTTTACGAATAGTAAGAACGAGTGTAAGAGAAAGTTAAGACACATTGTTGTATGACTGCCTCATAGCAAGAAAAGAATGTTATTCATCATTCGATTAAGTTCTCAATAGTTGTAAGACTTACATGGTTTCGCTCTCAAACTCGAATCCCTTGCGAAGCGACAGGTTTTTCAGGGATTTAGACCAGCGTTTCCTTTCGTCATCAGTACTTTCTGACACTCTGCTTAAGACATATCTTTTGGTTTGATACCGAACCTCAGACGGCTTAACATCATAAAATATAGGTATCAAACTACAAGCTGTATTAGATGTGTCAGGAGAGTTTTGTGTGTTCATGATTTGATAAACGTCTTCCAGACACAGCTTGCAAGTTGCGAACTCTGGGCTTAGAAAAATAACATAGACCTTCGATTTCTTTATGGCCTCCTGAATAAGAGGCTTTCTCTCAGTTTCATGATTCATGTCGTGATCGTTGAAACACGAGATGCCCTCCAAGTGCAGCATGCCGCGGAGAACGCTTACCATGTTATGCTTTGTATCCGATCCGTGGCAAACGAACACATCATAATACTGGGTAGGACTTCTTCTTTGCTGACCTTGTTCAGGTAGAATACTAGTGCGCGAATCTACCTCTTTGAGAAAGTTCTCCACTTCTACGACAATCTCACATAGTTTCTCCCATTGCAACCTGTAACGATTTACTGAAGTTAAGGTTCGATCGTAAAGAAAAGTAAACATTGCCATGCTACTGTCTTATTATAGTACGAAAGCAGTAAGTAATTTCCTTTGTCAGAGGTTATGAAACGTTGTCTCCATAAAAAGAATAAGCATACATACGAGGTTTTACTGTGGTATTCGAACCCCTTGAAATTACAGAGGCTTTCTACGGCTTCACCCCAGAGTTTCCATTCTTCCGGACTGCTTCCTCTCACGTTATACGATGAACGTACTGCCCGCTCGCGAACCATAGAGCGTTCCACATCGCAAAAAATAGGAATTACTTTTCGGGCTCTACGGGATGTGCCCGCGGAGCTTTGCATGGTCATTATTTGAACGACCTCGTCGAGACACCATTTGGAGTTCTCAAAGTCTGGACTTAGAATCACTATGTGCACAGATGAGATTTTTATGGCATCCTCAATCGCAGACTTTATCTCAGTTCCTTGCGTCATTTCGTAATCAACAAAGGATGTTATTCCCTTTAAACCAAGCATGCCGTTCAGAACACTCACAAGATTGCGCTTTGTCTCCGTGCCCCTGTGGCAGATGAACACCTCAAAATGTGCAGACATCTTTATACGATTCTTTCAGCTTTTGGTGCACGCGTATAGAATGACGGACTACCCTCCACGACGATAGAGCTGCCTTGTCGGACGAACGAATTTCTATTCTGATCTGTGAAAACATTTATGAACACAAGCACCATGAATATATTCATTAGCGGAATGGAATTAC
This sequence comes from Ceratopteris richardii, assembly GCA_020310875.1. Taxonomy (NCBI): domain Eukaryota; kingdom Viridiplantae; phylum Streptophyta; class Polypodiopsida; order Polypodiales; family Pteridaceae; genus Ceratopteris; species Ceratopteris richardii. Next base: position 79,558,200 of record CM035422.1, read on the forward strand.
ACATGAGCTTCAGTTAACGTACTCAACCCTTAAAAATCAGCTAGCAGAATTGAATCTGAAAGTTTTTTTTTTAATGTAAAGGAAGTTCGGCAATAGCATACTCTCCCGGACTTGAATTAAATTAAGAAACAAAGGTACAGCAGAAGGGGACTAGTGCCCACGGGACCCCCCAAATCCCACAAAGCAGGGGAAGCTTGAATGAATCCTAGGTTGCATTACAGAGAAGGTTAATCACCCTCTCATCGCCCTCATGCGGGGCCCACTTGGGTTTAAACTTGTTGTTGATCAAAATGAGGACTTGATGGTGTCTGAAGGGGGGGGACTTCTTGCTGTTAACAATCCTTTTGCCAAGGAGGAATAATGATTTCTCGATCGACCACTCCCTGGGGGGATCGCCGAAGTTGAGAGCACACCTCTCCCGCCAAATTTTCCACAAGGCTTCCCCTCTGATGGCGTTCCAGAGGGTCGCGGAACAGCCAATTGCTTCACCCAAAAGAATTTGTTTCCAGCTAAGCTGATTTTGCAGTCTGATTTTCAATCCAACTGTCTGCCAGATTCTGTAGGAGTTGGGGCAAGTAAGGAAGATGTGTGGGACATCTTCGATAGCCCGGTGACAGCGTTTGCACCACGGAGGAGTCCCACAAAGTTTGCTAGCCTTATGGTTGGTCCAAATTCCGCGATGGAGAATTTGCCATAAGAGGACAGACTTCTTAATCTCTATAAGGGGGTGCCAGATACCCATGAATTTCATGTCCCACCGAAGCCGCGTCCAAGACAGGCACCACTTCTTGTTAAGGCTGATCTGGTGGTCAGCCGGATCTTTGATGTTCGGGATTTTTAGTAGGCTATTTCCATTGTACCATTTGAGACCGAGCGAGGTCGGTGTGTCGAGTCCCATGAGAAGGCGAGTCTTGTGACGATCCCATGCGAGACAGCGGCTTTGCAGAGTGTTCCATTCTTCGTAGGAGATGTTTACGCAAGGGTCAATATCCTCGAAGTTGATCCAGCTGTGGGTGTCATGTTTCCAGAGGTGTTTCCATTTTTTGAATCCTTTGTTCCATAACCTCTTGGCATTTTGAATGTTCCACGATTCCACACTCCGGATGCCATGTATCGGAAACCAGATAGAGTCGTTTTGTCTGATTCCGGCCGCCCACTTCCAGTCCTCACTAATTCTTATGAGGCTTTTGACTTTATTCCAGCCCTTCCAAAGGGAGCACACGAGATTGGATCCTTTCGGGAAGACGGGGATCGGGGAGAAGAGCAGGGTCATGATATCAAGATTCTTCCATTTTGGGAACCCCATGAGAGCCAACTCATTCTTGTTTCTGAAGATCAGCTTGGCCCACGAAGCCTCCCTATTGCACCAAGCCTTAATCATCCATTTGGCAGCCAGTTTGTTAGCCATACACCCGATGTCCAGGATATCGAGCCCCCCGCTATCTCTAGGGCTAATGCAGATGGTCCATTTGATTTTGGGCACCCCCCTTCTGTTATGGTCGCCCGTCCAAAGAAAGTTTCTACAAATACTATTCAGTTTGGACAGGCCTTGCTCGTTCTGTCTCCAACAAGAAAGGAAATAGATGATAGAAGAGAGGAGGAACGTGTTGATAACCATCGCACGCCCAGCGAGGTTGATCTGCATACCTTTCCAATAGTTAAGCTTGTTTTCGAGTTTGGCCAACACCCAACTCCATCTCTGCTCCATAGAGACGCCAAACCCCAAGGGGATTCCAAGAAGACGAAAGATTTGGCCCTGCGGAATGATTTGACAGCCATGATCAGTGAGGAGGTCAGGTTGCTGTCCCACAATAGCCCTAAAGGCGGTCTTAGAGTGGTTGATTTTGGAACCAGAGGCTTCAGAGAAGGTAGCCAGACACCTCCAGAAAGTCTCCAGGCTTGAATTATCATTCTGAACGAAAGCATTCATGTCATCGGCAAAAAGTCTCATGATAATTTGACTGTGGTCGTGGGGCAGCCGGAGGCCTTTGATATTGCCAATCTCCACATGATGCACCACAAGTCTGCTCAGCCCCTCAGTGGCGATGGCAAAAAGAAGAGGGGCCAGAGGGCACCCTTGTTTAATAGATCTTCTAAGGTGGATCGCCTTCGAAAGTTTGCCGTTAACGTTAATTTGAGTCGTTGCGTTTCCAAGAAGGGTCGCGATCATCTTGGTGAATTTCTGACTACATCCGAGATCTTGGAGCGACTGCAGAATATAGTCCCATTCTAGTCTGTCGTAGGCTTTGTCAAAGTCGATCTTGAGGAAGACCACGTCTTGATTAGACTCATTTGCAAATTGAATACCTTCCCAAATGTCCATAATGGTTTCCAGAATAGACCTGCCTTTGATGAAACCTTTTTGGTCCTCGCTAAGCCAAGATCTCAGGTGGCACGAGATTCTGTTGGCAATGACTTTGGCGATGATCTTGTATCCGGTTTGAAGCATCGTAATAGGCCGCCAGTTCTCGATTCTGTTCTTATCCCCCTTCTTGTGTATTAACTTAATAATCCATTATTTAGACAGGAAGGAAGAGCGCCAAACTTTAGTGCTTCTTGCCAGACCATCCGGATAGGGGTGGCAACCACCAGCTTGAAGGATTTAAAGAACTCGTTAGTGAGGCCGTCGGGTCGCGGGCTTTTACCGAGAGGGAGGGCATCAATGACCTCAATGATTTCTGCTTCAGATATAGGGGCATGAAGCAGAGAGTGGAGGTTGGGTGGTATCCTCCGGGGGGAAACCCTAGAAATGGTAGCCATACAGTCCCTTCTATGGTGGGAGAGGGGGTTCGAAGTTCCCAGGAGTCTCGTGAAGTGCCCTTCGATGATGCCAAGATTATCTTCTTCCGAATTGCATACATTGCCATGCGGGTCAAGTAGAAGGGGGATCGATTCTCTGTTGTGCTTCCTTTTAAGGATGCGGCACATCTCTTTGGTGGGTTTGTCGGCTTTGCCAGCCCACCACTCCTTGAAAACAATTTACAAGTTTTTCCTTTGTATTTCTTCCTCGTATCTCAACACCGCTCTGATTTTTCGGAGACCTTTCTGGGCTTGGTGTTTTCCTTTATTCACTTCCTCCTCGAGCCGCCATAGTCTGTGGTAAAGAGCTTCCCTACGGGCCCGCCGCACGGTCTCGAGCATCTTCTTAGTTCTGATCATGATCTTACGAGACTTGTCGACCGCACTTCTCCAGCACTTGGCTGGGGCCAAGCCAGAAGCGAACGCTATCTTCCACACATCGCCAATTTCTTGATGGACGGAGGGGAGAGAGAAGGTGGTTGCGTTGGCGTGGAACCACGGAGCCTTGCGGAGCTTGTTGGAGGGTTGAAACGTGATAACGATCGGGTAGTGGTCAGAGATAGTGAGGTCAGTGCGATGTGTGATGGTTGGGTGGCCCCACAGATGAGTAAAACTTTGAGAGATGTAGCATCTGTCGAGTCTAGCTTTCCTCAGGTCATCGCCCGCTTGGAGATTCGACCAAGAAAAGCCATTCGAGTCTTTGAATTCTACCAAGTCCAAGTGAAGTTTGGTCATGTCCCACATTTCTTTCTCCCGACTGTCGATGACCCTGCCCTTGCCCATCCATCTGTCCGTAGGGTCCTCCACCATGTTGAAGTCTCCACAAATAAGCACGTTGTGGGGAAGCGAGTCTAAGGAGGCCCAAGTGTTCTGTCTCTCCAAATCCCCGTTGGGGGCGTACAGTGAAACCATCGTAACACAAAGAGGAGCACCTAAAGAAACAGCAATCCAGCGGTGATTTACATCTTCAATGGAGTTCTCTAGCTTTTCAAACCAGATTTGTTTAACACCGATAACCGTTCCTCCGGACCCACGTTGGTGTTTCGTTGGGATCCACACGTGGGCCGAGGAGACCTGTCTGAGCCGTTTCTGGAGGTCTTCTCCGTCAATTTTAATCTCTTGAATACATATAAAATCTGGGTTTAGGCTAATGTCGCGAAGCCATTGACCAATGATGGTCGCTCTTGAGGGGTCGGTTAGCCCTCTAGCATTCAGCGAGATGATAATCATTTTTGAATTGATCCCTCTTTGCGGGAGGGAGCTTTGTCCTTTCTTCTCTTAGCTTCATCTTTCTTTTTCGCTCGGATCGGGTCCCGAGTTAGCAATAGGTTCTTGCGGGGGCTTTTCCACGGTAACTCCATAGGTTGTTTCCCTTTGCGGGATGCCTCCTGCTGGGAAGAACGGGACACCGTTTCCAGCTCCGTTTCCGGAATAGTCGATCCGATGATGGAGCTTTCACTATCCATGTTATCTTCGTTGCTGGTAGTAAAGCCGTCTTCTTTGCTAGTAGTGTAGCCCTCCTGCAAGGTTTCTTTACTATCAGGGATCTCCAGGCCTTTGGCATCGGTGTCCTCCTCAAGTTGGTTCCCACCTAGGAAGTCAAGCTCATTGATTTCCTTTTCCAGATTGCAATACAAGTTGCTGGAGGGGGAAACAGACTTGTTGTTTCGCTCGGAGGTTGCCCTAGGGCTTCTTTTCCTTCTTCTTCTGGCTTCGATAAACCCGTCTGCATCAGCTTCTGGATTAGGGGGGCCCTTGAAGTCCTCAACTTTCGTCGAGCGATTCAAATCACCATTGCTGTCTTGAGCGTTTTTTAGGGCTCCTTGAATTCGCTTGTTTTTCCGTCTCAAAGGGCAATCTTTGATCCTGTGACCTTGTTGGCCACAACGAAAGCACGCGTTGGGAAGGTTTTTGTAGATGATGTCTTGCTCCCAAAAGTCCCCTTCGCCCAGGTCCAGTTTGATCTTCGATGGAAGGGGCAGGCTGAGGTCAGCCTCGACACAGATTTGGGGGTGCCACCGGGCGTTGAACGAGTGTCTTGCACCTTCATAGATGAGGCCACCGATGTCCTCTCGTGAGGCCAACGGCCTGCCGATGGGAGAAACGATGTCCCATACAAAGTTGTACAAGAAGTATAGCAGGTTAGGGAGCTCAACCCAGAGTGGGTACCGAAGCGATTTCGATTTGTCGGGAGTAAAGTCAGGGGACCATCTGAAAAGGCAGAGGGTCGCCCGGCCAAGCTGCCAAGTACCGACACTTAGGGCCCGAAACGCCATATCTTCATTTTCAAAGACTAGCAGCAAGTGGTTTGCCGGCAAGAACTGACACTTACAAACGACAAGCCCGCGGGGGAACCACTCGTTGCGAAGCCACTGACGCACAGTTTCGAGCGGGGGCCTAGGGCCGAACATTTGGCCAACGAGGCAAACTTTCTTGAGCTCCGCCTGAGTAGATAAAATTGCAGATCTGTTGAGGGAGACCAAGGGGGGTTCAACATTCTCGAGGGCTTCTTGGGCGGCACAAGAACCCCCCTCCAGCAAGGAGGCCAGGTTAGCGGTCTCCCCGGGAGGAGGGGCCAGATTGCTTTTCACTAGCGAGGGGGACAACAAATCCATGACAACCGAGAAGATCTTACTCTAACACTCTGAGAGGAGAGACATCAGGCAAAGCCCAAAATCCCGCCCCCAAAGAAAACTCTACTTCTTCTTCTTTTTTTTTTTTCCTTTTTTTTTTTTTTTTCTTCTTTTTTTTTTCTCTTTTTCTTCCCCTCTTTTCCTTCTTCTTTTTTCTTCTTTTTTCTTCTTTTTTTTTTTTTCTCCTCTTTCTTTTTTCCGTTGAAGACTATCGAGGTTACAAAAATAAGCTCCCCCCCCTCTTCTTTTTTTTCTTTCCTTTGGTTTGAAGTCTCCCGGGAGAGCGCCGGATCCCCCCCGAATGTCACTTGAGGGAGGCGGCCGCCACAGATCCGATGAAGCTCTGGGTCCAAGTATCGCCGGAGGGAAGAGATCGGAGATCGGAGATCGTGTCCTGAGGCGGGGGCGGTATCGCGATCGCCCAACGACGGTATCGCGATCGCCCGACGGCGGTATCGCGAACGCCCAGTCTCCAAGTATCGCTCAATTCAAATGTATTGAAGTGTCGTGAGGCCCGAGGGAGTCGCGCGCCGCCAGGAATCTCCCCTTTTCAGGTATCGTTAGGCCCGAGGGAGTTGTGCGCCGCCAGGAATCGCGCGCCGCCAGGTATCGTCCCTTCCGGGATCGTGAGGCCCGTTCAGGTATCGTGAGGCCCACTCGGTATCGCGACCGCGCGCCGCCAGGTATCGCCTCGATCTGGTATCGTGAGGCCCACGCGATATCGCGACCGCGCCAGGGGCGGGTATCGTATCGGGGACCCGGCCGAGGGAGGTGATACCAGCCTCAACCCAGGGCGGATCCAACGATACCTCCAGTGGAGGTGTCACGATACCGGCAGCCCAGGGAGGCGATCGCAAGCTTGAAACGAAACGGTTCGGAATTAAAAACAAAACTACTTGAACAGGCACTCATGAACTAGAAACTTGCAACTTGCAAGCCACGGCCCAGCGTTCGCCACTCCCGTCAGCGGTCACAGGCCAGACCCTCCGCACTTCGGTTTATTTACGGAGACGCGTTTTTCCCGTCTCTCCGACTGCTTCCACTGCAAGATATCACGGCTCCACTGCTTCCACTGCAAGATATCCTCGAGATCAAGCTCACGACCATGCTCACCGAAACGCCGATGTCGCGACGTTCCTCCAATAAGTGACGCTGAGAACGGTCACTTTCCTCGACCACCACCACCAACGCCTCCTCCTGTTCGACACCCACATGTCCATTCACGCCATCGCCAATATAGGAGGGTTCAATCTGAAAGTTTAATATAACAGAAGCGTACGTTCTCAAACCAAGACTACACTTTCCCATAGCTTTCCGCGCGTTAGATGATATAGACGCATGAGAACTTTAATTCAATTGAGAATGATGTTGATGTGACAGTAAATCATGAGAACTCTAATCGACTTCGGATATTGCATAACTCGACACACTATTTCGTGTAGATCCCCATTACATATCTGATAAGTATACACATAGATGTTTCTGTATGCATTACCTCTGTTAAATGATGACGGACACAGAGAGCCGTATCGGGGTCATCCCCCTCCAATGGAGGAAGAAGAGGGAACTCGCGTTGTTGAGACGGATTCAGAAGGATTCACTGAAGTGAGACGCAAGAGGAAAGTTAGCCCTCGAAGATCAACAACAAGGAATACTACGACAGTTGCCCCCTCGAATAACATATACTGTAACCTAGAAAAAGAGATTAATGAGGCCGACTTCCTAGGGGACAACCTCTTTGAAGAAGACCCCACTGATAATACCCTTGGGTGCTCTACCAGCAAAGAAGATAACCAAGAAAGTTACACCACGAGTAAAGAGGAAGGCTTCACTACCAGCAACGAAGGCAACCCAGACAGCGAAAGCTCCGCTCTTGGTCCTACCCTCCCGGTATGCTTTCCAAGATTACCGCAACAAAAGTCAAAGCTTAAAGGAAAACAACCTTCCGGCATGCCTTGGAAGAGCCCCCTCAAGAGTAGGATCCTAAGTCAAGAAGTAGGGAGGAAAAAAGAAGACCACAAGAAGAAAAAAGATCAAGTCCCTCCCCTCAAAGAGGGCAACCATCATTAATGAAATTCACATCTCTAAACGTTAGGGGTCTGTCTGACCCGTCAAGAGCTTCGATTCTTGGCCAGTGGTTCAAAGACAAGTGCTTCGCCCTTGACTTTATTTGCTTACAAGAGATTAAAATCGACGAAGAGGATCTACAAAAACGGCTTAAATGCATTTCTCCGAACCACCTTTGGTTCTCCACTTCTCACCCTAGAGGGACGGGGGGTGCTTCTATCGGCATTAATCACTCCTTGTCTAGCAATGTGACCTCGACTTTTGAAGGTCGGAATCATCGTTGGATTGCTGCCTCTTTCGGGTTCCCTTTCCAGTTCACTATGGTCTCAATTTATGCCCCTAATGGTGAAGCAGATAGAATGGATACTTGGGCTTCCCTCGACTCCCTTTCACACAATGTTCTGATTTGTGGGGACTTCAACATGGTTGAGTTTCCTGAGGACCGATGGAATAACAAAGGAAAAAATTATTGACGGTCAGGAGAAAGAGATATGGGATAAAATCAAGCTCCATCTCGACCTGGTCGAGGTGAAAGACATGAAGGGGTTCTCCTGGTCAAATCTCCAGTCGGGGGACTCTTTGAGGAAAGCAAGACTTGATAGATGCTACATCGATCAGAATACCATCCTTCAGTGGGGTATTCCTTCGATTTCCCAACACATGGACCTGACTATCTCAAACCACTATCCGATTACTCTGTCTTTCAAACCGATTCCCATGCTCCAAAAAGCTCCTTGGTTTCATGCTTGTCAGACATCATTTTCCCTCCCCTCTGTCCACCAAGAAATTTCTGAGGTGTGGATGGAAGCCTTTGCTTACTGTAATGAACCGGCTAAGTGTTCGAGAAGCACAGTAGAAAGGACTCGAAAAATTCTAATCAGGACTCAAAAGGCTATAAGAGGAATTCGAAAAAAAAGAAGAGAAACGGTGTACCGGAGGCTCTCACGGCTTGAAGAAGAGGTGAACAAAGGTAAGTTACATTGCCAACAGGGTCTTTTGAAAATCAAGGGAAGACTAAGACTAGAGGAGGAGGTCCAAAGGAAAAATCTTCAAATTTTCTTCAAAGATTGGTGGGCAGGGAAGGCCGACAAACCAACGAAAGAGATGTGTAACATCCTCAAAAGGAAACAAGCTAGGGAATCCATCCCCCTAATGGTCGATAACAATGGAACTGAATGTTGCACGGAAGTGGAGAATAGAGCTATCATCGTCGAACACTTTACCAATCTTCTCGGGGTCTCGACTCCTCTTTCCCCCCACAGGTGCGACTCCATGGCAACCATCTCAAGGGTTGCTCAAACCAGAATCCCATAGAACTTGATTGCTGTACTGGATGCTAACATCTCCGAGAATGAAATTATCGAGGTTATTGATGCCGTTCCCAATGGGAAAAGTCCGGGTCCGGATGGCCTTACCAATGAGTTTTTCAAGTCCTTCAAACATCAGGTGGCCACCGCACTGCGCCTCGTGTGGCAAGAGGCTCTCTCTTTCGGTGCCCTCCCTGAGTGCCTGAATAATGGCATCATCAAGTTAATCCACAAACGGGGAGATAAGAACAAAATTGAAAATTGGCGTCCGATTACCATGCTCCAAACAGGATACAAGATAATTGCAAAAGTTATCGCCAACAGAATCTCTTGTCATTTAAAGTCATGGTTGTGCGAGGACCAGAAAGGTTTTATCAAAGGTAGATCTATACTTGAAGCAATTATCGATATTTGGGAAGGCCTTGCTTTTGCAGAGGAGTCTGCTCAAGATCTGGTATTCATTAAGATCGACTTCGACAAAGCGTATGACAGATTGGAATGGGACTTTATTCTTCAATCATTGAAAGACCTTGGATGCAGCCAAAAGTTCACGAAGATGGTTTCCACTCTTCTTGGAAATGCTTCAACTAGAATAAACATCAACGGTAAGCTCTCTGAGCCCATTCGTTTAAAAATATCAATTAGGCAAGGCTGCCCTCTGGCTCCATTACTATTCGCTATCGCCTCGAATGGACTCAGCTGCCTATTTAAGCATCACATGGACGCTGGCAATCTCAAGGGTCTTTCCTTACCTCTAAATCACGGCCAAATGATTGTGAGACTTTTTGCTGATGACATGAATGCCTTTGTGCATAACGATATAAACAGCATTGAGGTGTTTTGGTGGTGCCTCCACACCTTTTGTGTGGCATCAGGCTCAAAAATCAACCATGCTAAAACTGCTTTAGAGCAATCAGCGGACCTACTCCCCAATTGTTGGTGGATCAGGGGTGTCAAGTTATCCCTAGCGGTCAAGTCTTCCGTCTCCTTGGCATTCCGATGGGTTTCGACATCTCAATGGACCAACGTTGGAACTGGGTGCTATCCAAGCTGGATAGGAAGCTGAATCAGTGGAAAGGTATGCAAGTCAACCTGGCAGGACGTGCTATGGTTGTTAACACATTTATGTTGTCTACAATTATTTACTTTATCTCGTGATGGAGACCTAAGGAGAAAGACTTGGCCAAAGTGGAAAGGATCTGCAGAAACTTCCTTTGGACTAGGGACCCCAACAGAAGGGGGATTCCCAAAATCAAATGGGAAACTTGCATTAGCCCTAAAGAATCAGGGGGCTTGGGAATTTTGGATATTGTTGGGTTGGCTGACAAGCTGGCGGCAAAATGGCTTATCAAGGCCTGGAGCAATAGGGAGTCCTCTTGGGCTAAATTGATCTTCAGAAACACGGAAGACCTTACCTTTGTTGGCCACCCTGGTTGGAAGGACATAGGGATTCTCACGCTTTTGTTCTCCCCCCACCCGGTCTTCCCTAAAGGCTCTAGCCTCGTGTGTTCCTTATGGAAGAATTGGAACAAGGCCAAACAGTTCATCAGAATCAGTGATGATTGGAAATGGGCGGCCGGCATAAGACAAAATGACTCTATTTGGTTCCCGATCAGTGGCATTCGGGGGGTGGAGTCTTGGAACCTCCAAACTGCAAGGCGGTTATGGAACAAAGGGTTGAAACAGTGGAAACAGCTCTGGAAACAAGAGACCAACCAGTGGATTAGGTTCGAAGAATTGGATCCGAGACTTAGAGTTACCTTTGAGGAATGGACTCTTCTTCAAAGCAGGTGTTTAGCCTGGGACCGCTCAACTACCCGCCTTCTCTGCGGTCAGGATCTTCCTTGCGTGGAGGGCCTCAAATGGAGCAATGGTAAGAAGCTATCCAGAATCCCCAACTTCAAAGGGGATTTGGATGTTCACCACACCCTTAACAAGAGATGGTGCCTTGCTTGGACCAAACTTCGGTGGGAGCTAAAATTCATGTCTTTTTGGCACCCCCTAATTGAGGTCAAAAAGTCCGTTCTCATGTGGCAGATCTTGCATAAAGGAATCTGGACCAATGCAAGGGCTAACAAAATTTGTGGTGTGCCGCCATGGTGCAAGCGTTGCCATCGGTGCATCGAAGATTTAGCTCACCTGTTCTTCGACTGCCCCAAGTCCCGTGTTATCTGGCATCACGTGACCCGAGTATTGAGACTCACGAGTCAAATCAACTGGCAACAAGTGATGTTGGGTGAGGCGATCCGCTGCTCATCGAGCCTGTGGAATGCCATCAGAGGTGAGGCTCTCTGGAAGATTTGGAGGGAGCGCTGTGTTGTCAATTTTGGCCAAACTCCTAAGGAATGGTCGATCGAGAAATCCTTGTTTCTCCTTGGTAAAAGAATCTCCCGAGTCAAGAGATCGCCACCGTTTAGACATCACTGTATTTATCTCCTCGAAAACAACAAGTTGAAACCCAAATGGGTGATGATAATGTTATCCGCCTCATTTGTAATGCCCTGTAGCTTGCCATACTCCTCCCCTGCATTGTGGGATTTGGGGGGTCCCATGGGCACTAGTCCCATTCACTTGTAACTTTTTCTCTTTATTATAATTAAAGTCCGGGAGATTAGGCTAAGGCCGAACTTCCTTTATTTAAAAAAAAACAAAGAAATCACCTCGAATAAGTGAGCTAAGACTCGGCCCAGCTCTGTTGCGTAGTAACAGGTGGCGAATAAGCGCTGCCGATAAATTGCAGAGACGAGAACTTAGCGAAGAACTTCGAGATCCCAAAATTCAATTTCGGTATTAAGACTCTGCGAGGTTCTGATGTGCAGTTAGAAGTCTAGACGAAGGCTGTAGATGGATTACAAAGATAAGCATCCAATGATGAACTAGAAGAGGAGGAAACGCAATTTAGCTAAGAGTTGACGATTAAGGGCTCAATAAAGGAAAGAGATGATCATGAAATAATGATCTGCAAGATGACGAAATTCAACATTGTAGTGGGGCAGATTGCAGTAGAAGGGCAAAAAGTCCACGCCTTTGCATCTCCTTCAGTTAAGGGCGCGCGATTCCGTCGTGGCCCGCGAATCGCGATTCGGTCGTGGAAATGTTCGCGACCAGGAGTATGGAACTTCGATATTATAAAATTAAAACAATTTGTAATCGATAAGAATCAAAACGAATTTTGGTGGTGGCCCGTAGCCTTGTGCGCTGGACGTTGTGGCATATGAGCTGCAGAACAGCAAAACAAACAATCTCAGTGCCCTTGATGCTCCTCTCCTTTCGCTAATGTAGGAAACGATTCACCTCCCTTGTAACATAGTCTTCTCGCTAGTCTTCTTTCTTAGCCGCAACGGCCGATCTGTTGTAACTTTTATTCACTATCATTTCCTTTCCTTTTTTTCAAAAAAAGGAACCCAAAACAAGTTCATCGTTTTTCTCCAATTATAAATGAACATGTGCTTGGTGCAAGTGTGCCGCCACTTAATCTCAGCCCACCCAGAAAAGGTAATACTTACATGGAAATGAAATGATTTCTTTTGCAGAAACTTTTGGTCTGTTCTTATATCCAAAATGGACCCGCATAAATCTCGTATGACTTCAGGCCACTTACGAAAGGATCTGGAAAAGTGTTCAGATGTGTCCTCACCTCACAAGTCAGAAATGGATAGAGTTTGCGTTACTGGGACATTATTCCTCGAGTAATCCGAAAAGTGTACGAGATGTACATTATGATTAGGCGACCTGATTTTGGGTGAATTTATTAGATTTTAGCTTTCGAAAGTCACCCCCACGTGATGATCCAACGATTAAATCACCAATTATTTTATAGAAAAGAAGGTGATCATACACTAATGGTCATGTTACATGTTGCCTTATTCGAATGAAGATGTTTGCACATGCAAGCAATCAACCTTGTTTTTTGTTTTGTTTTGACAAACAATGAAAAACATTGTATTGTAGGTGAAGTTATATAGCGGGGTCCATTACACTAGATCACGGAGTACCACATCATAAATCTAACAAGGAATTGAATAGAAAAAAGGGAACCTCTCCATTTACCTTGGGGCTTGTCACCAAGAATCTTTTGAACACTTTTAAAATCATCTAGAGTTTATTAAATGGAGTTAAAACTATAGATTCCAATTGTACTTAGATAAAGTCAAAAGCTTGGAAGAGTTGGAATAAAGTCAAAAGCTTCACAAGAATAAGTGAAGACTGGAAGTGGACTGCCGGTATCAGACAAAACGACTGGTTTCCGATCCATGGCATCCGGAGTGTGGAATCTTGGAACATTCAAAACGCCAAGAAGCTATGGAACAAAGGCTTCAAAAAATGGAAACATCTCTGGAAACAAGACACCAACCGCTGGATCAACTTTGAGGATATTGACCCTAGCACCAACATTTCGCATGAAGAATGGAACACTTTGCAAAGCAGATTTCTCGCCTGGGACCGACACAAAGTTCGCCTTCTCATGGGACACGACATGCCGAGCTCGCTTGGTCTCAAATGGCACAATGGGAATAGTCTATCAAAAATTCCGAACATCAAAGAAACGTTCGACTATCAGGTTAACCTCAACAAAAAGTGGTGCCTGTCATGGACGTGGCTTCGGTGGGACATGAAGTTCATGGCTATCTGGCACCCCCTCATAGAAATCAAAAAGTCGGTCCTCTTATGGCAAATTCTCCATCACGGAATCTGGACCAACCTTAAGGCTAACAAAATTTGTGGGATCCCTCCCTGGTGCAAACGCTGCCACCGGTCTATCGAAGATGTTTCACACATCTTCTTTACCTGCCCCAACTCCAACAGACTCTAGCAGGTGGTTGGAAAGAGAATTAGACTTCAAAAACGTCTCAGTTGGCAGCAAGCCCTGCTGGGAGAAGCGATCGGCTGCTCCGCGTCTCTCTGGAACGCCATCAGAGGGGAGGTTCTATGGAAAATCTGGCGGGAAAGATGTGCTTTCAACTTTGGTGACTCCCCCAAGGAGTGGTCAATTGAGAAATCGCTGTTCCTCCTTGGCAAAAGGATTGTCAACTGTAAAAAATCCCCCCCCTTTAGGCATCATCAAGTACTCCTTTTGATCGATAACAAGCTTAAACCCAAGTGGGCCCCACATGAGGGTGATGAGAGGGTAATTAACCTTCTTTGTAATGTCATCTAAGCTCTGTAAAAGCTTCCCCTGCTTTGTGGGATTTGGGGGGTCCCGTGGGCACTAGTCCCCTTCTCTTGTACTTTTCTTTATTTAATTCAAGTCCGGGAGAGTAGGCTATTGCCGAACTTCCTTTACATTAAAAAAAAAAAAATTGTACTTAGATAATAGATACAAGAGTACAGAAAAATCTTGCTCGCTTTATTGAATATCAATTTGTAACGCTCTCTCTAGAAAACTAATTATTACTACCACCACGTGCTAGAGAGCTGACTCTCCTCCCAACCTCATGCCTTTATATATAGCTCTCTCCAAGGGAGTGCTTTCTTTGGTAGGCAAATACTAACCAAGAGTGTTTTGCAGCAAAAGTGTTTTTGAAAAGTTAATCACTATCTCCATCATCTTTGCTTATTTCAGAACATCATTGAGTCGAAGTTTTGGATCACATTAAAGATCAAAGACTAAGAACCCTTTCAACTAAGGTTTATAAAGTATATTAAGTACCAAGTTCTTATTGTAACTCGATGTAGTGAATCTCTTAACTCAAATTAATGCATACAAATTGCATTCTACAAAAGGATGTCATAAAAAGATTGAGTAAAGGAGAGAATAACTAAGTATTAAGTGAAGCATTATTGTTTTGCATAAAAAAAGCCATCAATGGAACCTCACTGGAATGACACACTCATGTTTTGTTATCACATGACCATCTTGTGGTTGCATAAGATGTTTATCTTCATTCCAAGAATATTTTTGAGAATCTAGTTCACATCCTATAAAGATAGATAAAGATGATGATATTTAGCTTTACTCCAAGAATCTTTTTAACAATCATGTTTGCTTCTCTTAATGATGGATAGAATGCTTCAATACCTTGTTGAAGTAGATATTTGAAGTGAAAGTCTTGAATCACATAGAGTTTGATTCTAATTAGATAAATGTATCTTAGAACTTTGAAATGATTAGACAAAGTTTTAGTTTTGTCCTTTACCATTTCTAAGTCTTTTGGATCTAATTGAAGATATAGTATCTGATTCCTTTCAAGAAAGACCTGTTTTAGCCAGATTGAAGAAGGTAAATAAATCAGACATCCCTGGTAGATGCTCTACTTTAGAGGAAGACTAGTTTTAGCCAAATTGAAGAATGTAACTAAATCAAACATCCCACATAGATGTTCTATACAAGAACCTATTCAATTTTGATGATAAGTCTCCGTTGACTTATTCATTTGAATTTCCATCAAGTTTCATAGCATATCTTTAGTGAATTTCAAAGAGTGAAATATTGAAAAGAAAATTCATTCCCAGGAATTCTTTGAGAAAAATGTCCCAATGGGACATATCACATTTTGGATTTGATTTGGTAAAGTAATGTTGACCAAAAGAAAATGGAAAGCTTGCTCCTATATGTTGAAGATAAATGTATAAGCTCATTTTCATATGAGCCATGCTTGGATAAATTTACCAAATATAAAGATAAAGGAAAAGTAGAGAAAAAATGGAAAAAATAATAAAAGAAAAAGTCTAGTCAAAATTCATGATGAGTAAGAGATACAGTATCTTGCCTTGTAGTTAGTGGCATGTAGTGGAGAAAGTGGTGCGTTAAGAAGGAGGCACAAACTTCTTCACATGCTCATTGATTATAAAATTCAAGTGGGAGGACGTTCAAAAGAAGGAGAGAAAGAGGCAAGAGCTCCCAGTAGTCGGATCTAGTCATTTTATCATTTTGTCCTCCCTTAGACTCCTTCCAGCTGCACGTCAGTTTGTACACAGCTCTGTTGTGGAGCTCATATCTCAGTACATATGTAACCATTTCTTGGGTTTAAACATTCATTTGAAAGATTATTGTGTTTACTTTTTTCATACCAAATATCTCTTTAAAAGCTTATATATTTTGTGAGATATTAGGGAAAGAGTGAAGTCCAGGTTTTTAGTATACCTATGTAGACAAGTAGTCTATTTTGGTCGGTTAAGTTTCCCGCCCAAAACATATCCAAATTGCTTGATTTTTATCTTGTTGGAAAGATCTTGGCATTACTTTCATTGTCCGAAATACGTCACTGAGAAATTTTATATTCTGTGAGATATCTGTCAGAGAGTAAAGTCTAGGTTTATAGTGTACTAATGTGTGCAGGTGGTCTATTTTGGTCAGTTGCATTTCCTGACCAAAACGCATCCAAATTACTTGTTTTTTAGCTTGTTCAAAAGCTATGTGTGTCTACTTTCTCTGTTACCAAATATCTTTCTCAAAGGATATATATTGAGATAGTTATCAGTCCAAGAGTGAAGCTCAGGTCTTCAGCATACCTATGTGGACAGGTAGTTCATCTTTGTCAGTTGTGTTTCTTAATCAAAACTTGTCCAAATTAAGTTATTTATAGCTTATTAGAAAGCTCTCTTTGTCTAATTTGAATGACTAAAGGCTCAAGTCCATTTGAGTTTTGTATTGAGAGCAGCAAGCTATCTAAGGTGCAGTTGTTTGTCCAAGTGTTGGACATACAAGGTTTCACTACACATTTCCATTATGCATAGAAGAACTCATTCTCCACAGTTGGCATCAGAGCAAACTTGGTGTTGAAGCTTCATCAATAGAGCTGGAGATAAATAAAAGCAAAAGAGGAGCTATAAAGCAAGGAGGAGCCTCACAAATGCAAGAGCAAAGGACAAGATAACTATTCGAGGTAACTCTCAAAGTCTTTGATACTCTTCAATGGTTGACTTGGGTCAACAAGTAGAGAAGTTGGATAAGGATAACTATCCTGTGTGGAAGTTTAGAATGACCAACTACCTAATGGGCAAAGGCTTATGGGGTATTGTGTGCGGTGATGATGCTCAACCTCAAATAAATCAAGTTGTGGCCACCCAAGTCCAAAGGAGGAAAGCAAAAGAATGGGAAGAGAGGAATAGGAGAGTCATGTTCCTCATTTTACAAGTCATTACTAATGCCATGGTAGGGCATATTCAACATCTTGAGAAAGCTAAGGATGTTTGGGAAGCTCCTGAAAGGATGTATTCAACAAATAACAAGGCTAGGAAACTTCAACTCAAGAATGAGTTGAAAAAATTTGAGAAAAGTTCGAGTCAATCCATAGCTGAATATAATTTGAAGATTAAGGAGTTAAGCAATGCTTTAGCTTCTATTGGCACAACAGTTGAAGGTGAAGATCTTGTGTGTTATACTCTCAATGGATTGAGAGAAGATGAAAGATGGAAGCCTTTTATAACTTCCATTAACTTGAAAGATGCATATCCAGGTTTTGAACAACTAGTCCCTTATCTTGTCACAAAAGAGCTTAGCTTTGGTGGTCCTAAAGGAAAGGATAGCCACAACCAAATGTTATATGCAGGTCGAGGTAAAGGACGGAACTCAAGAGGAGGCTCAAGAGGAAAAGGAAGAGGTCATAACAACTCCAACTACAATCAAAACAATTTGGAAGACAACAAGTATGCATCAAATGCCAACAGACAAGGAAGAGGTCGAGGTAGAAGTAGAAGGTGGCCAAAGCTCCTACAATTTTCATAAAGGTATAACATGCTATCATTGTGGTAAAGTAGGACACTATGCTAGTGATTGTTGGCTGAAGAATGGAAGACCAAATGGAGGCAATCAAAGGAACCAAAGCATTTATGCAAGCACCTCAAGTGAAGGAAGCAAGGAAATGCTACTTGCAATGAGACATGAGTATAGAAGCTCTTGTGAAGATGACAAAAAATGGTACATTGATTCAGGTTGTAGTAACCATATGTCATGCCAAGGAAGTTTGTTCACTAATCTACATGTACCAAATGGAAAAGGATGTGTTGAAACAGGTGATGACACTCAACACATGATTGAACATATTGGAGATATAAGGCTTGGAGATCAAGTAGATCAAAGGTACTATCTAATGTTCTTCATGTTCCTACAATTTCAAAGAACTTGATTTCAGTAGGACAAGTGGTAGAGAAGGGTTATCATGTCATATTCAATGAGAATGGGTGCTTCATAAAGAATCCAAAGGAAGGCTTTAAGGTCATTTCTCGAGGTAGAAGAGAAGGAAGGATGTTCACTTTGGGCGTCCAACATCCACATGGAAAGGTCATGTAAATTCAATGTGGGAACAAGAAGATTTCAGAGCTGGACTTATGGCACAAAAGTATAGGACACATCAACATTCCAAAGCTAAAGGACATGTGCAAACATGATGTGGTAAGAGGTCTTCCAAAATTTAATAGCATTGGACTACATGAGTTATGTGAAGCTTGTCAACTAGAAAAGCAAACGAGGCATTCATTCAAGAGGAGCAATTATGTGGCTCCAAATTTCTTGGACTTCATACATACGGATGTATGGGGACCAACCCAAGAGGCATCAATGATTGGTAATAGAATTTTTGTCACCTTCATTGATGATCACTCAAGAACGGTATGGCTGTTTTGTATGAAGCAAAAATCAGAGGTGTTTTCTATATTCAAAAGATTCAAAGTTGAAGTTGAAAAGGAAACAGGAAGGTCTATCAGAACCTTAAGGTTGGATGGTGGAGGAGAATACTTCTCCAAAGAATTTTCAGATTTTCTACAAGAGAATGGGATCAAAGGGCAGTTTACTTGTAGGTACACAACACAACGAAATGGAGTAGTTGAGAGGAAAAATAGGCAAATTGCTGAAATTGCAAGATGCATGCTCAACGAGATGAAGATACCATTGTACTATTGGGCTAAAGCTACCACAACAGCCATTTACTTGATGAATAGGTGCACAACATCGCGAATACATCACTTGACTCCAGAGGAGGTATATTCCAGTAAGAAACCTGATCTTACACGCCTCAAAGTGTTTGGATGTGTTTTCTTTGTTCACATTCCACAAGAAGTTAGACAAAGATGGAACCAAGGTTAGAAAAATGCATTTTCATTGGCTACTCGACGAAGCAAAAAGGATACAAGTGTTACAACCCTAGAACAAAGGAATTAAGAGTCTCGCGAGATGTGGTCTTTGATGAACTAAGACCATGGTATGAAGATAAAGGAAAGGAAAAGATTCTTGAAGAATATTGTGATGATTATGAAGGAACAAATCAAAGAGAAGCTCAACAATCAAGCACAAAGCTTTCAAGTCCAGAGGCATCTATATCAAATGGAGAATGTTCAACATGGAGGGGGATTCATTCTTTTTCTCCAAATTCAGCTCATAGTAGAGCCGAAGAAGCAAGTGCTACTCCAAACAATGAGATAGATACAGAATATGAAGAGGTAATCACTCCGAAGGTAAAGCTGAATAGGTTAAAGAAGCAACTTTCTAAAGGAAATGAAAGAAGATCTTAAGGTTAAGGTATCCAACTCAAAGGTTGAGTTATGATAGTTTTATGGCGACACATTTTGCATACATGATGTAGGTTATCAAAAGACAAAGAGCCTGAGACATATGAAGAAGCTTGCACACAAAAGGAATGGAAGCAAGCTATGAAAGAGGAGATCAAAGCTCTCAAAGATAATCACACATGGGAGCTAGTGCCAAAGAAAGAAGGTATGAAGATTGTTCCAAACAAATGGGTGTTTAAAGTAAAGAGGAATGCTGATGGTTCACTAGCTAGATATAAAGCTAGATTAGTTGCCAAAGGATTTAAACAAACACAAGACATAGATTATGATGACGTTTTCAGCCCTGTTGCAAAGATGGGAACTATCAGAACATTAATCACAATTGGTGCTTCAAGGAGATGGCGATTATATCAACTCGACATCAAAAATGCACTTTATGGGTTGAAGAAGGCACTTTATGGGTTGAAGCAAGCACCATGAGCATGGAATCAAAGATTGGTAGAGTATCTAACTAAGTGTGGATATAACCCAAGTAGTGTAGATCCTTCTTTGTACATGAAGAAGGAAGAAAATAGATATATATATATATATGTATATACATCGATGACCTCATCATAATAGGAAATGATGTTACCAGGATTAAGGATATCAAAAGGAAGCTTGGTAAAGAGTTTAAAATTCAGATCTTGGAGACCTGAAATATGTTTTAGGAATTGAAGTTGTTTATGGAAAGAGTGGCATCTACTTGATGCAAAGGAAGTACTTGTTGGATGTTCTTTTTAGATTTGGAATGAGTGGATGCAAACCACTCACTCAACCCATGGACACAAATACAAAGATTTGTTCAAATGATGGAGAACCATTGGAAGATGTAACGACATACAGAAGCATTGTAGGATCATTAATCTATGCAAACATTACAAGACCTGATTTATCATATGTTGTTGGTGTACTTTCTCAGTTTGTGCAAGCCCCAACAAGTGAACACTCAAATTTAGCCAAGAGAGTGTTGAGATACATAAAGCATATAGTTAATGATGCTTTTTTTTACAAGTTTGATGAAGAATTGTAGGTCAAAGGCTTTAGTGATGCTGATTATGTAGGTTCAAAGGAAGATAGGAGATCAACCTCAGGTTATGTGTTCATGATAGGAAGCAAACCTATCACATGGAGCTCAAAGAAACAACCTACTGTTGCACTTTCAACTATGGAGGCTGAATATAGAGGATTAGCTTTTGCCACATGTGAAGCAATGTGGATTAAAAAGCTTTTGGCTGATCTTGGAGTGCAAGTTGGAACTATCCCTATATACGGTGATAACATGTCAAGTATTTACTTGGAAAGCAATCCTATGTTTCATGCAAGGAGCATGCACATAGAGGTCCACTACCATTATGTAAGGGAGAAGGTATTGAGCAAAGATGTGGAGATAAAGTTCATCAGAACCAACGAGAAGGTTGCAAATATGTTTACAAAGTTCTTGGATGCTTCTAAACTCAAAAGTTTCAAGGATGTTATAAATGTGCACGACATGGATGAAGATAACTCCCAAATGAGCTTGAGGGGGAGTGTTGAAGATAAATGTACAAGCTCATTTTCATATCAGCCATGCTTGGATAAATTTACCAAATATAAAGATAAAGGAAAAGTAGAAAAAAATGGAAAAAATAATAAACGAAAAAGTCTAGTCAAAATTCATGATGAGTAAGAGATACAATATCTTGCCTTGTAGTTAGTGGCATGTAGTGGAGAAAGTGGTGAGTTAAGAAGGAGGAAAAAGCTTCTTTACATGCTCATTGGTTATAAAAGTGAAGTGGGAGCACGTTCAAAAGAAGGAGAGAAAGAGGCAAGAGCTCCCAGTAGTCGGATCTAGTCATTTTTTCATTTTGTCATTTTGTCCTCCCTTAGACTCCTTCCAGCCGCACGTCAGTTTGTACATAGCTCCATTGTGGAGCTCATATCTCAGTTTATGTGTAACCATTTCTTGCATTTAAACATTCATTTGAAAGCTTATTGTGTGTACTTTCTGCATACCAAATAGCCTCTTGAAATCTCATATAGCTTATGAGATATTAGGGAAAGAGTGAAGTCTAGTTTTTTAGTATACCTATGTAGACAAGTAGTCTATCTTGGTCGGTTAACTTTCATGACCAAAACATATTAAAATTGCTTGATTTTTTTCTTCTTGGAAAGATCTTGGCCTCTACATTTAGTATCTCAAATATCCCACTCAGAAGTTTTATATTCTATGAGATATCTATCATAGAGTAAAGTCCAAGTTTACAGTGTTCTTATGTGTGCAGGTGTTCTATTTTGGTTAGTTGCTTTTCCTGACCAAAATGCATCCAAATTACTTGTTTTTTAGCTTGTTGGAAAGCTATGTGTGCCTTCTTTCATTGTACCAAATATCTTTCTCAAAGGATATATATTCAGAGAGATATCAGTCCAAGAGTGAAGCTCAATTCTTCAGCATACCTATGTGGAGAGGTAGTTCATCTTTGTCAACTGTGTTTCTTAATCAAAACTTGTCCAAATTAAGTTATTTATAGCTTGTTAGAAAGCTCTCTTTGTCTAATTTTATTGACTTAAGGCTCAAGTCCATTTGAGTTTTTTATTGAGAGCATCAAGCTATCTAAGGTGCAGTTGTTTGTCCAAGTGCTGGACATACAAGGTTTCACTAAACATTTCCATTGCGCATAGGAGAGCTCATTCTCCACACTATATTCTACATAGGACTTTCCATGCCTAAAGGGCAAAGTAGTCCTCTAGTTAAGGAATTAATTAAGTAAATGTTGGTTGGGGATGAACCTTGGTACAAACTTTTAATTTAATGTCTGAATCAACCCAAACTCTAGTTTGAGTTCGCAATAAAATTCAAATGGAACAAGTGCTCTGAAAGTCTTCATCCAGATAGAGATCCCACTTTTTTTATTAAGCAGACATAGCCATTGTACAAACCATATCACCTTGAGTTATCATGTCCCATACTTTAGGTTTGAGGTTAAGCCATAAAACATAAAAACAGTTGTTGTTTACTCCCCTTTAGCATCCCTAGATGTTTCTCTTGAAAAGTATTCAAAAAGTCTAGTCAATGAGATTGTTGAAGAGATTAACCTCCAAGTAGAAGAAGAAGAGGTTAGAAAACTTGTTGTCGCTACTTTGAGAGTAGAGAATACCATAATAGATCTAGTAGAACATGTGAAAATCTCAAAGAAATCACTCCTCCCAAATCTCCCATATTACTTTATCTCTGCAAAGGAGTTTTTGTTCCTCTGTATTGCATTCAAGAGCCCTTCAATATTAGAGAAGACTATTGCCTTTTTGTTATAGCTAAATTAGAAGAAGTTGCAAGGAGGCTTGTAAATGAGAAGGACAAAAGTAAAGAGGAATTTATAAGCATGGATTTATCCATGTCAAATAAAGAATTCAAAGACTTGTCCAAAGCTCTCTCATGCTATTATGAAAGAGTGCTTTCAGAGAAGTGAACCCTTGGAAATGAAGATTTTGACCAACGGCAAAAAGATTTAGGGATTTACTCATTTGGATGAGGATATTCCTTTGTGCAGTTAGGTGAGGACAAAGGAACAATAAGAATTGATGAGAAATAACTTATTCAAGAGAAAGATGAGTTAAAGTATGTCCACATAAGAAAATTGTGAGACACAACCAATTCAAGCGATCAGGACCATGAGAGAATTTTCGATGAGCCTATTCGCTCGAATTGGTCATGTCTAGAGTTTTTCTTTCTATGGCTTTTTTAGCTTGTCCCTTATGTAATATCAGCCAATTTACATCTATTTGTATTGATAAGGATCATTTGGAAGACATGACGAATTCAAGCGATTAGGCCCATCCAAAACTTTCTAATGAGGCAATTCGCTTGAATCAGTTGTGTCCTTGACTTCTGAGTTTCCTGAGTTATTTTCCTCATACAATACCTAATTCCTCATGTTCTTACTATGCACATCACAAAACGGAAAGTTTACTAACTTTTGTCATGAAAATAATGATCTTTGAGACCTAATTGATTGAAGCGATTAGGCTTATTCGAGCCTTTTGGATGAGCATGTTCGCTTGAATTGGTTAGATCGATATATAAAGATTTTCTTTTGCTCTTTACTAAAGGGCTTTATCTTTCAATATTAATATGTGTTGACATGAAATTTCCATCAACTATAATGATTCTGATGTACCATCGATTCAATGTGATTTCCGATTCAAGCGCTGTTAGGCCCATCCAAGATTTCCTCATGGGCCTAGTTGCTTGATTTGCTCATGTTCTACATTCATTTCAGTGATTTTTTTTCTTATAACTTCATTTGTGTCTCGAGTCATTCAAAGTTATTTTGCTCTCTCTGTTCTTGCTTTGTTATTGTTTCCACAATTATCTATATTGGATGAGCACAATTATCTTGGCAAGGGTCAAGGCACATGGAAAGCTACAAAGAGTAAAGGAAAAGCAAAAGTGGATATAGATTCAGTCATTTACTATCTTCCAAAGTTTAATCCAAATTTATTTGGTTTGTACATAAGCAGTATAGTGAGGACCCTCATTTTGCATTATTCTCTCTGAAGACTCTTTCAAATTACATGGGCTTTTGCTCACTACCCTTTAATGCATATAGGATTTTACTTCTTTGAAGAACAAAAGCATTCAATATTTTTGGCTATGACCCAGGGCTCAATGCTTCTAGAGATGGATATTTTCTCTATTATTCAAGTTATGAAATGGTTGTAGAGGTCTCAAATGTAAAAAGTATTGTTGGGTATAGGAGAAAGGAGTTCCCTAGATATAGAGGAGATTTGCGGGAGTCAAATTCATTCAAAAGACTAAAAGAAGAATAAATATTTCATTTCAAAAATTTCATGAGTTTAGGAACAATATATACATCCATATGTATTTTGTAGCCAAAAGAATTATAAAAGATAATCTGAAGATTGTAGCTTCAAACTAGAATGAAATCTTATTCATTTTTGTATTTAATCCATATGTCCTAAAGGAAATGACATCTGATGATACTCCTTATTGACTTGATCTATATAGTTTATCTAGTGATGATATCTACATGTGCTCTTTTCTAATTATCTTCTAAAGAACCAATCAAAAAGCTCTTTGAAAGCATTAATTTTTGTGACTCCTCCTCCTTTTCTTTTGCATCTGGAAAAGCTTGTTCTTTCTTGATAATGAGATTTTTCCATGCCTTGGGTGTTTCATGTGGCAAGTGTTTCCCTTTCTACAAAGAATGGACCATGCAAAAGAAGAATATGCTAAAAAATCATAAAGGTAAATATCATGAGATGTTCATTTCAAAACATACCAAGTAAATAAAACTAATCATGGATTAGATAATCTCTTTGAAACTCACAAAATTGTAAGTTCTACCTTTGCGACTCCATGCCTCTGTGATGCTTTCTATAAGCTCTGTGATTGCCCTTCTGATTTCAATAACATAGGTATTAGATGCTACTTGTTGCCTCATGATCTACAAAAGCTTATCTAGTTTGACCCACACCACTGTTCTTTTTCTTTTTTTTGCTATTTTTGGATTGCTTTTTACATTTCTCATAACCTTGCAAAATTATTTCCAACAATTCGACATTGCATTTAGTTGTTTTCCATCACTTTTGTTAAGGAATCTTCTTGGGTGAGCTCTAGGAAATCCAAAGCGTTTTACTTTATTGAATTTAAGAAATGCACACCAAACTTTTGAAATGGCTCTATAACCCTTTCTACTCACTCTAATTCCATCAAAAACCTCTTGAATTTGAAATGGTTTTGGCAATAAATTCAGTTCTTTCATGAGTTTTTGAAAAACAAACTGTTCCAAAAAAATATTTTCATTCAATTTCAATAGCTTCAATAAATCATTGTACCTCATATTTCATTATTAAAATGAACGCACTAAAAGATGCTTAACATGTTTAAACCTAGCACATTTGTTACATGATCTCTTACAATTTTGATTCTCTTTTTCTTCTGGCTAGATTTTTCATTCAAATCTAAAGAAATTTTTGTTTTGACTGCATTATCAATCACATAGGAGTTTCTTTCATTTGTGCAAAATCTTCTAACTGAGAAGACAAATACAAAAATGTTTTTTCTAGATCCCTCTAATGTAAATCTCTCTTAGTTCCTTGAAAAATCATAGAGCTCTGAACAACAGCCACATAAACCATCACACCATCTCCTACAAATCTAATTTGATCATGAAGATTATGAAATGGCAGATACCTTCTAGTTTGTGGATCAATGAGATGAAAAGCTCCATTTGGCCATATGTCGATATGTTTTTTTCCTTCTTTGCACAACCCATCAACTTCACAAGATTAAAGAGCTATTCAGATACCTTTATTCTTTTTGCATATTCATGACGAATTGCAATATTGATATGGAACTTATCACAAAGACTTTGGCTAAAATTTCAATGAGAGTGTTTGGATTGAGGTTCTCCATGATAAAATTTTCTAGAATTATGAGAAAGAGAGAAGAAGGTCTGATATGGAGAGTAGAGTAAAAAGGTGCAAAATGTCCTAAGCACACATTATATAGGTCAAGGAACAAGAGGGAAACTTGAAATTTGGTGAACGCCTGACAAGCACAAACTTTGATGCATATAGTTAAGACTAATATATTTGGAATGAAGCTACACAAAATTTCTTGAAACAATTTGACAACATTAATCCAACCTAAGCACAACTAATTGAAATCCTTAGATGGTCCTTTTTTTTACCTTTTTTTGCCCTAATGTTAGAGACACATGATTGGCATAATGCTTTGAAGCACATTCTACCTCTTGTTTTTGATGGATGTAGATCAACAGGAGTATGGGACATGACCTATTGTCTTGGATCATTTATAAGGTAAATATTACACTTTTATGTTGAATATATAATACTATTTGGTATCTTTTCTTTATGGATTAATTTATTTCTAATTTCATATGTTGTGGATGAGATAGAGATTGCTAGAGCTGTAAACACTCGATGGATGTTTTTGGTCAAGTGATTTATGGGCATATTAGAAGGTTATGTGTGAGAAAGAGCAAAACCAAAAGTGTTGGAGCAAGACAATCAACAATTGGTGATTATATGAACTTAGGAGTGAAGACATGAAGGAAAGATTGAAGTCTAGGAGCATGAAGTGAAGTGAAGGTTCAGAAGAAAAGTTCTATAAACATATGTACATTAGTTCTGTAAATACTTCAAAATACTTGAAGTAATGAGGAATCAATAATCATATGTATATATGTGTACGTGTATATGGTTGTATGAAATGAGAGAGATGAAGAATATATGAGATAGAGAGGAATAGATCATGACTATTGTGTGCATCATCCATCAGATGTATGATGAGTTGAATAGAAAGAATTTTCAGAGAATGGTGCATCGATTTTTTCTCCATTTCTCCTTCTATGTTTGAATAGATAAGAAATAATTTTGTAGATATCTAATTCAAGAGTTAATGCATCTATGGTTAAGATATGAGAGTCTAATTGCAATCAACCTGAGAGAATTATATGTATGAACATTTATATGTGAAGAAGTGATGACTGTCTTCTGAAACAGGTGCAATCTCAATGATCAAAGAATTGATGAGTTCTCAGTGCATAGTGTAAGGTTTTAAACAAATGAGGAGTCAAAATCTAATTTGGAAGGTAAGCCATCTATGGCTAAAATTATTTGCTTAAACGGATTCTACTTTGGGAGAACCATGTGTTAGAATTTGTAGGTGTCAAAGTCGACTCTACAAGAAGACAGTTTCTGACATAGGTAGATTGTTTGGATCATTTCTCATAATATATTGAATCTTTTGAGATGATTCAACTTGGAGGAGGTGTGCAACCTTGAGGCATAACCTTGTACAAATTTTCATTAGAAACTTTACACATTTGATTAGTGAACGAGTGAGTAATGTGCAACAAACTTTTCTGTGAAGTGAGTTTCTTCACAGTTAGCTAAAGTCTTGATAGTTTGGCACTCGTCTTCCAAAATTGGTTGAATTTTAGAGTTATTCTTGATATAGAGGTGGTCTAACATCAAGCTGGATAGATTGTCTTTTGGAGATTAACACTATCCATCAGTGGTATCATAGGAGGATTCATCATATTTGAGGAAAAGGAAGACCCTGACTGTTGCAGATATACAAAATTCAAACTTTGAAGATTCAAAAGGACAAAGTGTGAAAGAAAAGCTGAAGGGAGACACACAAATGCAATCAAAAGGATCAAAAGGAGTAAAATTTGAAGCTAAGGTACATTGGTTCCTTATAAGGTTAAAGATTTGATAGCATAGGTGAAGAAAGGATGGGAGATAGTCTCCAAATTGAGAAGTTGGATAGAGAGAACTATCCTGCTTCGTGTATGAGGATGGAAGCTCATCTTATGAGCAAAGACGTGATGGGATACATCATAGGAGAGGAAGAAAATCACGATTTCAAAGATCCTTGTGTTGCAACTAGGGAGGAGATTGCATATTTAAAGATTTGGATGAAGAACGATGCTCAAGCAAGGTGCATAATATACATGGCAGTGAATGATTATTTTCTTCCTTATATCAGAGGACTTGAAAGTGCAAGTGATATATGGAGTGCTTTGGAAGAAAATATTCAGAATACAACTAAATCAAGGAAAGCATCATTATGGGTGGAGTTTACTACATTCAAGAAGAAGACTTCACAATCAATATCTGATTATGTGACAAAGAGGAAAGACATTGCTGATTCTTTAGGTGCAATTGATGAAGATATTCAAGAAGATAAGTTGGTAAGAGAAATCCTTATAGGTCTAAGAGGAGATGAGAAGTGGAAGCCATATTGTCTACAGAACTCTCATTAGATCATTTCACTCCTGATTTGAATCAATTGTTAGGACATATGCTAACTTTTGAGAATGATATCAAAGGAGATGTTGATAATAGTGCGGGTCATGCAATGTATTCTAAAGACAAGAAGAAAGCTAGCAAAGGAAAGCAACAATCAGTTGAAGATGAAGGTACTCAAGTCAAGCAAACTTCCTAAGAGGAAGAGGAAGTGGCAGAAGTAGAGGAAGAGTTAAAAATAACAAAGAGAATATCAGAGATTGTTGGATATGTGGTAAGACTAATCATCTATCTCATGAATGTTGGCATAATAATCAAAGAAATGGTAATTTTAATCAGAACTTTAATGAAAGAGGAAGAGGTGGCAGATATCAAAGAGCAAATTTCAGAGGTAGAGGTCGTAGGAATTTATTTGGAAGAAGTGAGGAAGAAACTTCCAAAATCAATCCTATAATAAAACCTACTACAATTATGCATCAGATAAGAAAGAAGATTCAACTCCTATTATGAATGCAACATGTGAAGCCTCACATGAAGACTTGAGAGTATTCTATATTGACTCAGG
Organism: Ceratopteris richardii; assembly: GCA_020310875.1. Taxonomy (NCBI): domain Eukaryota; kingdom Viridiplantae; phylum Streptophyta; class Polypodiopsida; order Polypodiales; family Pteridaceae; genus Ceratopteris; species Ceratopteris richardii. The sequence continues at coordinate 79,586,834 of CM035422.1, forward strand.
ATGTAGCAATCATCTGAGTGGAAACATTGTTTTGATGAATGATCTAGACCACAAGGCAATCAATCACACAGTTCAAACAAGAGATAATAATAAGCACAAAGTGAAGTCAATTGGTTCAGTTAAAGCCAGAGATGGAAGTACTCTCTTGAGTAAGGTTTTTTATGTTCCTACAATTCCAAAGAATTTGATTAGTGTAGGACAGATTGTGGAAAAAAGATATGAGGTGAGGGTCACTAATGATGGAGTTTACGTTGAAGATCCTAGCCAAGGGTATAAGCAAATTGTTAAAAGTAAGAAGGAAGGAAGTCTCTTCACATTAAGGATACAAGGTAATGTTGGACATGCTATGTTCACATATGGAGAGCAAAAGGTATCTGAATTGGATCTTTGGCATAAAAGGCTTGGACACTTCAATGAAAGAGGTATCAAAGGGATGATTAATAATAGTTCAGTACTTGGATTACCTAATGTTGGAGGTCAATACATGACATACAGATGTGAAGCATGCTAGCTAGGTAAGGCTCATAAGCAATCATATAATAAGCATGGTTTTATGTATTGAGAAAGACTTGAATTGGTACATACAGATGTGTGGGGTCCTTCAAAGGACTTTTGTATAAATGGTTCAAGATATTATGTCATATATGTTGATGATGGTACCAAGTGGATCACTATCTATGTGATCAAAGCCAAGTCAGAAGTGTTCAATACATTCAAACACTATCATGCATATGTAGAAAGAATTACAGGACAAAAATTGAAGAGATTAAGATCAGATGGATGAGGAGAGTATTTTTCAAATGATTTGAGTGATTATTTGTGGAATGCAGGTATAAAGAGAGAGGTTACTTGCAGGTACTCTCCTCAACAAAATGGAGTAGCAGAGAGAAGAAATAGAACTCTCGTTGAGTTTGCAAGATCAATGATGAAGGAAAAAAATTATCCCAATTATTTGTGGGCTGAGGCTATAAATACACCTACATATCTGGTTAATAGGTTACCATGTAAAGCTTTGCAGGGTATGACACCATATGAAGCTTGGTGGGGTAAGAGACCTACCTTGAATCATTGCAAAGTATTTGGATGTTTGGCTTATGAATATGTACCATCTTAGTTGAGGCATAAATTGGAACCTAAAGTTGAAAAGTATGTGTTCATTGGATATGATGATAAGTAGATGGGTTATAGGTTGTGGAGTCCATCCACAAAGCAATTCCTTGTGTCTAAGGATGTTACATTTTATGAGCAAGGTACTTGGTATGCAGGTACACTTAATATTCATGTAGGTGATGAAAAAATTTTAAATCAAAAGAAAAGTAAATCAAAGGTTCAAATATCTGATGAAGAAGAGAGTAATGAAGGACAAGTTGAAGTAGAAGAAAGGCCAAAGTTTGATCCAAAATATGATGAACCAAAAACTTCAAGCAGTGGAGAACGTAGAAGGTCATAAAGACATAAATGGCAACCTACAAGGTATAGCTATGATACTTCATTCCTGACTACTAAAGATTATGCTTATATCATAAAAGCAGATGAGGATCCATCCACATATGATAGGAAAGGAGAATCGGGAAAAATTTATGCAAGAAGAATATTATGATGCATTGATGGAGAATAAAACATGGGATTTGGTTCCTAAATGAAATAGTCAAAAGATCATTGAATGTAAATGGGTCTACAAAACAAAAAGGTTTTCAGATGGAAGCGTATCTAGGTACAAAGCAACACTTGTTGTAAACGGATATGCACAGACATATGGTGTGGACTATGATGAAACTTATAGTCCTGTTGCAAACATGACAATCATAAGGACTCTCATAGCAATTGCTGCTTGCAAAGGTTGGAAATTGTCTCAATTAGATCTGAAGAATGCATTTTTGAATGGTTATATTTCAGATGAAGTCTACATGGAACAACCAGATGGTTTCAAAGATCAAGTGTATCTAGATCATGTGTGTAAGCTCAAGAGAGCTTTGTATGG
>CM035422.1:79593814-79601314 GCA_020310875.1 Ceratopteris richardii
AATAAGTAAGTACCGGATTAATCCATTTTCCATAATCTGAGTTATCCCCCTTCTCTTCCAGATGCATTTTCCACCAATTGGCATATCTCAAAAGTCCTTCCATGACCCTTTCATTATCCTTCACATACTCACTAGGTGGCAATAATTTTGGAACGCCTTCAGGAAGCTTCGATATGCCATCTTCATTTTTCTTCCATAGCTCTATACCATTTGCAGGTAACCAATCAATATTTTTTGGATGCAATTTATATTGCATCAAGGGCACCCCTTGACTCATGTAGAATCTGAACTGCAATGGTTTCGAATGCCCAATAAGAGTATCTGCTCCATCATTTAAGTACCCTTTGACAAAATTTTTGAAATCTGGTACTTTCTGTATAAGAAAAGGTGTCGGATGCATGCTGCAACATTCATTAAAAGTTCTCATAAGATGTGGAAAACTAAAAATAGATTGTTTTCTGAGCTTTTCTGAAAAGTAACTAAATAAAGCATCAATATCCTCATGTGTATGTCCAACCATAAGGAATCCAAGTTGCACCATATCAAATATCCCATTAGCAACTAACAAAGACAAATATGCAAAGACATAGCGATTCTTATTTTCTGAACCACAATTATCAAGTTGCAAAAATAATGTTCTAGGTAATTCCTTGAATGAATTACTTTGATTTTCGCATGTAATATTACATTGTGTTACATTGTCATATAAAATTTGCTCCTTTAATACATCCATATGATGATAAAGTGCATCAGGCCACAACAAAGAATCAAATAGACTCTTTGTGTAATTCACACCAGAACTCTTCAATCCCAAATCTCCATACAACTGACTATCTTTTTTTTCTAAGTTTCTTAAACACATTGAAATAGATGCAATTGTGAAATTTGGATCACCGGGCCATAATCCTAAAGCAAAATGACCATAAGCACATTGTCCATGTCCATGAGTAAGCATTCCTGTTAAAGATATTGGTAATCTCTCAATGCCATTAAGAGATTTTGGAACTGGTCTAATCTGTGGTATAGCTGTTTTACTTTGATCCATTTTATCATGAATAATGCATAAATATTTATCTGGAAATAATTCTCAGGAAACTCTCCAAGCATAATATAGATTTCTACAACTCATTTGACGTAGCATATGAGATCTTCTTTGTGCTAAATATCTTGCACGTTCTTCATGGTTTTTAGTAGATTGTAACTTTGCTTTTATTCCTGTACAAAAGTCACATTTGGAGAACGTACTTGACTTTGATAAAGAAACTGTTCTAAATTCTGTATTCCACATTCTTGAAAATGTTGGTTGAGATAATTTATTATATCCCAAACTCTCTAATGTCATATTCACCTCTCGAAGAATATCCACTTGTTTATAATGTGATGGAAGCACTCTTTGTGTTTCACGAGAACCATCAGTACATGTTCTCAACTTGTGTGGCATTTGATCTGCATTATTATCAATGAAATCATGTATCAAAGCTTTTGCCATTTCTACATGTTTGATACTTTTTCTAAGTATTCCATTATTCCCATGAATGGATACCTTTTGACCAAGTAGAAACTTTTCTCGTAGCCTATAAAATGAGCTCTTTCCAATACCATGAATTAAATACCATGCCTTGATACATACTTCTTTTGCATCAAACATGAAATTAAAACTCGAGCGCTGACTTGAGTTCACAAAGTTACCTTTGTACACCATACTCATGCAATCCAATACATATTTGTATCTATCTGAATAGCATTGTCCCCAAAAGTTTAATCTTGCTTCCAGTATTTTAGCCCTACTAGCTACTTGACAACATCTCTGTTCACAACAATCATGCATTGAAACCATCTGAATTCTCTCAAATGAGCATCTCTTATTAGGAGCCAATGTAGTACTTTTTCTAACCTTGTGGATGTAACTTCTTTTTTTTTGGTTCACTTCAAAATATCCACAGTTACTATTTTCCATATGAAAATCCTCTTGTTGATCTGATTCCATTCGAAGAGGAGAAACAACTTGTATATCATTAAAACAATGTTGAATATCAATTGCATGAGAATAATTCTTATCAACATCTACATCCTCAATACCATTGCAATTATCATCATCGATGTTGTATGATGACGTAAAGCAAAAATTTGGATTCTCTCCAGCTTCAAGATCCACATCCTCAATACCATTGCAATGATCATCTTCAATGTCATACAGTGAGTTAAAGCCTAATTTTTGTATCATAGGCTCACCATCTTCTGTAATGATTTGGAGTATAGGCCAACTGACCAATTTCAAAGTTGAATCCAAAGTTGATGCATCCACAGTTTCATCCATAATAACACCTAGGCAACTTTCTCCCAACTCTTTGCAATTTATAGCATCCCATGGATTTACCAATAAAACAATAGCAGTTGCATATCTTTCATGCTTTTCATGATCCAACAAGATGACTCTCTTTCCTTTCCACTTGTCTCTTTCTTCAAGTTGACTAGATATAGTTTGCTTTGTTGCCATCTTGATTTTGCCTGTAAAGAATAAATGAGAAATTAACAATGCTATTCAATTGATCATTCTTTCAATAATTATTGTAAAAATAATCAATTGAATTAAAACTAGATACAACCATCATTTCTACAAAAAATAATCCATATTTGCATATACAGACATTCACTAATTGGACTTAACTTTGAGTCTAGTCAAAAATCAAGGAAACTTTGAGTCTGTACAAACTTAAGTTTGGGTTTCTCAAGTTTTCTGAAGTTCATATCATGTGATCCAACAATCCTGAACTTGATAAGGTTGGAAAAAGCTGAGAGGCTCAAACTCCTCTTTGTTCTTTTGCACATAACACACAACAATCCCAAACTTGATATGACTGGAAAAGCTCAGAGCCTCTTTGTTCTTTTCCTTATATCATGTGACCAAACAATAATAAACTTGATATGGTTGGAAAAGCTCAAAGGCTCGAACTTAATCTTTTGCACATAAGACACAACAATCCTAAACTTGATATGGCTGGAAAAGCTCAGAGACATGAACTTAAGTTCGAGCCTCTTTACAAACTTAAGTTTGGGTTTCTCAAGTTTTCTGAAGTTCATATCATGTGATCCAACAATCCTGAACTTGATAAGGTTGGAAAAAGCTGAGAGGCTCAAACTCCTCTTTGTTCTTTTGCACATAACACACAACAATCCCAAACTTGATATGACTGGAAAAGCTCAGAGCCTCTTTGTTCTTTTCCTTATATCATGTGACCAAACAATAATAAACTTGATATGGTTGGAAAAGCTCAAAGGCTCGAACTTAATCTTTTGCACATAAGACACAACAATCCTAAACTTGATATGGCTGGAAAAGCTCAGAGACATGAACTTAAGTTCGAGCCTCTTTGCTCTTTTGCACATAAGACACAAGAAACATAAACTTGATATGACTGGAAAAGCTCAGAGGCTCGAACTTAAGTTCGAGCCTCTTTGTTCTTCTGTTCATATCATGTGATCCAACAATCCTGAACTTGATATGGTTGGAAAAGCTGAGAGGCTCGAACTTAAGTTCAAGCTTCTTTGTTCTTTCGCTTATATCACGTGACCCAACAATTCTAAACTTGATATGGTTGGAAAAGCTTAGAGGCTCGAACTCAGAACCTCTTTGTTCTTTTGCTCATATCATATAACCAAACAATCCTAAACTTGATATGGTTAGAAAAGCACAGAAACTCGAACTTAAGTTGGAAAAGCTCAGAGGCTCGAACTTAATTCTTTTGCACATCAGACACAACAATCCTAAACTTGATATGGCTGGAAAAGTTGAGGCTCATATCATGTGATCCAACAAATCCTGAACTTGATATGGTTGGAAAAGCTAAGAGGCCCGAACTTAAGTTCGAGTCTCTTTGTTCTTTTGCACATAAGACACAACAATCCTAAACTTGATATGGTTGGAAAAGCTGAGAGGCTCGAACTTAAGTTTAAGCCTCTTTGTTCTTTTGCTCATATCATGTGATCCAACAATTCTAAACTTGATATGGTTGGAAAAGCTCAGAGGCTCTAACTCCTCTTTGTTCTTTTGCTCATATCATGTGACCAAACAATCCTAAACTTGATATGGTTGGAAAAGCTCTTTGTTCTTTTGCTCATATCATGTGATCCAACAATCCTAAACTTGATATGGTTGGAAAAGCTCAGAGGCTCGAACTTAAGTTCGATCCTCTTTGTTCTTTTGCACATAAGACAACAACAATCCTAAACTTGATATGGTTGGAAAAGCTGAGGCTCATATCATGTGATCCAACAATCCTAAACTTGATATGGTTGGAAAATCTCAGAGGCTCGAACTTAAGTTCGAGCCTCTTTGTTCTTTTGCACATAAGACACAACAATGTTAAACTTGATATGGCTGGAAAAGCTGAAGCTCATATCATGGTGATCCAACAAATCCTGAACTTGATATGGTTGGAAAAGTTCAAATTATGGCTCGAACTTAAGTTCGAGCCTCTTTGTTCTTTTGCACATAAGACACAACAATCCTAAACTTGATATGGTTGGAAAAGCTGAGAGGCTCGAACTTAAGTTTGGGCCTCTTTGTTCTTTAACTCATATCATGTGATCCAACAATCCTGAACTTGATATGGTTGGAAAAAGCTGAGAGGCTCGAACTCGTCTTTGTTGTTTTGCTTACAACAACTTTTGGAAAAGCTGAAAAAGTCTAAGCTTCATAACTCAGCTCATATGATTAAGAGGCTTAGCTTTTGTAGATGCAAGAAGATTTGAGTTAAAAATATTAATGTTTTTACTAGAAAACTTGAGAGGCTCGAACTTAAGTTGAAGCCTGTTTTTGCCGGAAAACTTGAGAGGCTCGAACTTAAGTTGGAGCCTCATATCATATGAGCCAACAATCCTAAACTTGATATAACTCACGGGCTCGAACTTGAGTTTGAATCTATAAGTCCTTTTGGATCCAAGAGAGTGTTGAACTTAACTCCAACAATCCCAAACACACAACAATCCCAAACTTGATATGACTGGAAAAGCTCAGAGGCTCGAACTTAAATTCGAGCCTCTTTGTTCTTTTCCTCATATCATGTGACCAAACAATACTAAACTTGATATGGTTGGAAAAGCTCAAAGGCTCAAACTTAATCTTTTGCACATAAGACACAACAATCCTAAACTTGATATGGCTGGAAAAGCTCAGAGACATGAACTTAAGTTCGAGCCTCTTTGTTCTTTTGCACCTAACACAACAATCCTAAACTTGACATGGCTGAAAAAGATGAGGCTTATATCATGTGATCCAACAATCCTAAACTTGATATGGTTGGAAAAGCTCAGAGGCTCTTTGTTCTTTTGCATATAAGACACAAGAAACCTAAACTTGATATGGCTGGAAAAGCTCAGAGGCTCGAACTTAAGTTCGAGCCTCTTTGTTCTTCTGTTCATATCATGTGATCCAACGATCCTGAACTTGATATGGTTGTAAAAGCTGAGAGGCTCGAACTTAAGTTCAAGCCTCTTTGTTCTTTTGCTCATATCACGTGACCCAAGAATTGTAAACTTGATATGTTTGGAAAAGCTCAGAGGCTCTAACTCAGAGCCTCTTTGTTCTTTTGCTCATATCATATAATCAAACAATCCTAAACTTGATATGGTTAGAAAAGCACAGAGACTCAAACTTAAGTTGGAAAAGCTCAGAGGCTCGAACTTAATTCTTTTGCACATAAGACACAACAATCTTAAACTTGATATGGTTGGAAAAGCTAAGAGGCTCGAACTCAGAACTTCTTTGTTCTTTTGCTCATATCATATAACCAAACAACCCTAAACTTGATATGGTTAGAAAAGCACAGAAACTCGAACTTAAGTTGGAAAAGCTCAGAGGCTCGAACTTAATTCTTTTGCACATCAGACACAACAATCCTAAACTTGATATGGCTGGAAAAGCTGAGGCTCATATCATGTGATCCAACAAATCCTGAACTTGATATGGTTGGAAAAGCTCAGAGGCCCGAACTTAAGTTCGAGTCTCTTTGTTCTTTTGCACATAAGACACAACAATCCTAAACTTGATATGGTTGGAAAAGCTGAGAGGCTCGAACTTAAGTTTGAGCCTCTTTGTTATTTTGCTCATATCATGTGATCCAACAATTCTAAACTTGATATGGTTGGAAAAGCTCAAAGGCTCTAACTCCTCTTTGTCCTTTTGCTCATATCATGTAACCAAAGAATCCTAAACTTGATATGGTTGGAAAAGCTCTTTGTTCTTTTGCTCATATCATGTGATCCAACAATCCTAGACTTGATATGGTTGGAAAAGCTAAGAGGCTCGAACTTAAGCTCAAAGGCTCGAACTTAAGCTCAAAGGCTCGAACTTAATCTTTTGCACACAAGACACAACAATCCTAAACTTGATATGGCTGGAAAAGCTCAGAGACACGAACTTAAGTACGAGCCTCTTTGTTCTTTTGCACCTAACACACAACAATCCTAAACTTGACATGGCTGAAAAAGCTGAGGCTTATATCATGTGATCCAACAATCCTAAACTTGATTTGAGTGTAAAAGCTCAGAGGCTCGAACTTAAGTTCGAGCCTCTTTGTTCTTTTGCACATAAGACACAAGAAACCTAAACTTGATATGGCTGTAAAAGCTCAGAGGCTCGAACTTAAGTTCGAGCCTCTTTGTTCTTCTTTTCATATCATGTGATCCAACAATCCTGAACTTGATATGGTTGGAAAAGCTGACTCTTTGTTCTTTTGCACATAAGACACAAGAAACCTAAACTTGATATGGCTGTAAAAGCTCAGAGGCTCGAACTTAAGTTCGAGTCTCTTTGTTATTCTGTTTATATCATGTGATCCAACAATCCTAAACTTGATTTGGGTGTAAAAGCTCAGAGGCTCGAACTTAAGTTCGAGCCTCTTTGTTCTTTTGCACATAAGACACAAGAAACTTAAACTTGATATGGTTGTAAAAGCTCAGAGGCTCGAACTTAAGTTCGAGCCTCTTTGTTCTTTTGCACATAAGACACAAGAAACTTAAACTTGATATGGCTGTAAAAGCTCAGAGGCTCGAACTCTTTGTTCTTCTTTTCATATCATGTAATCCAACAATCCTGAACTTGATATGGTTGGAAAAGCTGATTCTTTGTTCTTTTGCACATAAGACACAAGAAACCTAAACTTGATATGGTTGTAAAAGCTCAGAGGCTCGAACTTAAGTTCGAGCCTCTTTGTTATTCTGTTTATATCATGTGATCCAACAATCCTAAACTTGATTTGGGTGTAAAAGCTCAGAGGCTCGAACTTAAGTTCGAGCCTCTTTGTTCTTTTGCACATAAGACACAAGAAACCTAAATTTGATATGGCTGTAAAAGCTCAGAGGCTCGAACTTAAGTTCGAGCCTCTTTGTTCTTCTTTTCATATCATGTAATCCAACAATCCTGAACTTGATATGGTTGGAAAAGCTGATTCTTTGTTCTTTTGCACATAAGACACAAGAAACCTAAACTTGATATGGCTG
>CM035422.1:79606314-79611314 GCA_020310875.1 Ceratopteris richardii
TATATATATATATATATATATATATATATATATATATATATATATATATATATATATATAACTGTTGTGTGTCTGTGTAGTGTATATATGTATGCCGAGTATGCCATATAGAGATAGAGAGTGAGGTGCACCCATGCCTAGAGGACATGGATCAGCCCGAGGGGGACATTGACACCAAAAATGCTTCAATACCATGAGCATTTTCTATGCATCTCAGACCTGGGCTTCATTGAAACTCCATGTTACATGCAGACATACACCACGTTTGAGTCGTGATTGGGAAGCTTCGAGTTTCATCACATCACCTCGAGATCGAGAGGGGTCCGGCTAGAGGAGTCCCTCGAGAGGACAGGTGGTGTCGAGTATGCCAGGCAGAGATAGAATGTGAGCACCTGATTATCTGATGCCAAGCATACTCGTACCTATGAGTATAGTTCTAGATAGAGGAGTCACTCTAGTTGTGCATGACCACTAGAGACCAGTGGACGATGGGCCATTTCCTTATGGCTGCATATGTATGTGTGTAAATAAATATACATATATAATGTGTGTGTATATATACATATGTGCTGCTGTGTGTGTGTATGTATATATATATATATATATATATATATATATATATATATATATATATATATATATATATATATATATATATATATATATATACATATATATATATATATATATATATATATATATATATATATATATATATATATATGCTGTGTGTGTGTATATATATATATATATATATATATATATATATGTGCATCCATAATACATACATACAGTTGTGTGTGTGTCTTTATATATATAGGTATACATACACACATACACATGGATCAGCCCAAGGGGCACATTGACATCGAAAAATGCTTTACTAGCATGAGCATTTTCTATGCATCTCAGACCAAGGCTTCATTGAGACTCCACCTTACATGCAGACATATATATATATATATATATATACATGCTACATGCAGACATACCTGCCATGCTACATGCAGATATACCTATCAGGCTACATTCGTTGAGACTCCACGCTACATGCAGACATACTTGCCACACTACCTTCGAATCGTCATTGCGAAGCTTCAAGTTTCATCACATCAGCTGAAGATCGAGAGGGTTCGGGCTAGAGGAGTCCCTCGAGAGGAGAGGTGGTGCCGAATATGCCATGCAGAGATAGAGAGTGAGCACCTGGTTATCTGATGCCCAGCGTACTCGGACCTACGAGCACATTTCCAAATAGAGGAGTCACTGTAGTTCTGCATGACCACTGGAGACCAACGGAGAATGGGGCTTTTCCTCATGGCTGCATTGAGACTCCACGCTACATGCAGGCATACCTACCACACCACCTTCGAGTTGCCATTGGGAAGCTTCGAGTTTCATCACATCAGCTCGAGATCGCGAGGGATCGGGCTAGAGGAGTCCCTCGGGCTGCATATGTATGTGTGTGTGTATATATATATATATATATATATATATATATATATATATATATATATATATATATATATATATATATATATATATATATATATATATATATATATATATATATATATATATATATATATATATACATCCAACACACACACACACATATACATATATACATATGTGTGTGCATGTATATATGTATGGATGCATTTATGTATGTACATGCACACATACATATATACAGAAATGAATATATATATATATATATAATATATATATATTCACAACAGTATATATATATATATATATATGTGTGTGTGTGCATGTATATATGTATGGATGCATTTATGTATGTACATGCACACATACATATATACAGAAAGGTGAATCCAAGAAGAGAAAGGATAAGGCCCCATCCCGCAAAGAGGGTAACCTACATAATGATCATCATTTCATCACCGAGCCCTCAAGAGCAACCATCGTTGGCTAATGGTTGTGTGACATTAGCCTAAACCCAGATTTTATCTATATTCAAGAGACTAAAATCGATGGAGTAGAGCTCCAGAAACGTCTTAGACATGGTCCCCAAACCATGTTTGGATTTCGACATCGCACCCATGGGGGTGCGATGGGATGGTAATCGGCCCTGATGTTGAAGCTAGGCGTCAATTATACCCCCTTTCAAGTATACTAGAGATTATCTTATAAACCCCCTCTAAAGAATAGCATCCCCATCTCTATAGGAGACTGGTCAATGGTCATTGGACTATGAGCCTGGGCTCTAGCCTCTAGCCCTTGGGGCATGCCTTAGAAGTTAGAATTTAGGTGTCATTGGCAAATGTCAATGCATAATGCATTATAATTTATGCCACATGGACATAATACATTGCATTTTTAGAGTTTTAAAGTTCATTTTATTTTTTCTTTCGACTCTTGAGTAACGGATGGAGTTTTAATGCCATTTACTTTTGCATGTCGAGTTTTGCATGTGCACGTGCGTCGTCATCGTGTGATTGAGTCATTTGGAGACTACACAGACTCTAGTGCAACACGGAAGGGGCTTCTCAAGTTCTCACCAATTACAACTTACCACTCAGCGCTCACTACTCATTGCTTGGTGCTCGCGAGTTGTTGCTCATACTTCACTCTTCAGTGTTCAATGCATTGCTCATATGATAGTTGCATTCTACAATCTGCAGATTATACTCTACTGCTCGTTAGTGTGATGCATTGACGAGTCATTGCTCCTTGTTCATCTGCATCAACTTCATTGTTGCGGTCCTGCATCAACTTCATTGTGAGATTGTGTGACGTGCATGCCAGTACTAACAAGCTCAAACAGAAAATAGCACCTAAACTGTGGATGTTGGATTATGCGAACTTCTGGGCTCCAGCTTACTACATCTGTTTTTTTGCCTATGATGGTCTGAGCTTGCAAGACGGGACTCAGGAATACGGAGGCTGTAAGACAGTAAGTTTCTCATGTTTTCTACTCATGTAAGCGTTGTTATGAGCTTTAGCTTTTCATCTCAATGTCATACAATGCTGTTGTTTTCCTGTAGGTTGTTCGTTAGTATACATGCTCTATCATACATATGCACATGTTCATTAGTATACATCGCACATGCTCTATCAATTTGGACTGTCGGGTGAAAATTGTTAAGTGATTAACATGCACAAGCTTAAAATCTTGAGAATAAATGCTTAGAGAGAACTGTCAGGAGGAATGGAGTGCAAGACTATCATACATATGCACCTATGGATGTTCTCGAGATGAACGTGAACATATATATATTTTGTTACCACTCACCAATGTTTACATTCACATGACTTATATGTGTGATGATCTGCAGTTCATTGCATATGAATCTTTACAGAGAGCAATAAGCTTCGATAAATATGTACAACTGTCCGTGGAATGTGCATCCATCCATGCATGTATGCATGCATACATGTATGTACCTATGCATCGATATACATCTATGTGTGTGCAATTCTGTATGTATGTATGTACATATCTATGCATGTATGTATGTATTTATGCATCCATTTAAGTCTTTATGCATTTATGTAGGCTTGAGTATGTATTTATACATGTATGTCTATGTTTGTGTGCACGATCCTACGCGTATGCATGTATCTTTGAATGTTTGTATGTTTGTATGAATGTATGTATGCATGTATGTATATATGTATGTATGACATATGTATGTATGCATGATATATGTTGATAAATATATAATAATATATGTATAATACATCTGCATCAACTTCATTGTTGCGGTCCTGCATCAACTTCATTGTGAGATTGTGTGACGTGCATGCCAGTACTAACAAGCTCAAACAGAAAATAGCACCTAAACTGTGGATGTTGGATTATGCGAACTTCTGGGCTCCAGCTTACTACATCTGTTTTTTTGCCTATGATGGTCTGAGCTTGCAAGACGGGACTCAGGAATACGGAGGCTGTAAGACAGTAAGTTTCTCATGTTTTCTACTCATGTAAGCGTTGTTATGAGCTTTAGCTTTTCATCTCAATGTCATACAATGCTGTTGTTTTCCTGTAGGTTGTTCGTTAGTATACATGCTCTATCATACATATGCACATGTTCATTAGTATACATCGCACATGCTCTATCAATTTGGACTGTCGGGTGAAAATTGTTAAGTGATTAACATGCACAAGCTTAAAATCTTGAGAATAAATGCTTAGAGAGAACTGTCAGGAGGAATGGAGTGCAAGACTATCATACATATGCACCTATGGATGTTCTCGAGATGAACGTGAACATATATATATTTTGTTACCACTCACCAATGTTTACATTCACATGACTTATATGTGTGATGATCTGCAGTTCATTGCATATGAATCTTTACAGAGAGCAATAAGCTTCGATAAATATGTACAACTGTCCGTGGAATGTGCTTCCATCCATGCATGTATGCATGCATACATGTATGTACCTATGCATCGATATACATCTATGTGTGTGCAATTCTGTATGTATGTATGTACATATCTATGCATGTATGTATGTATTTATGCATCCATTTAAGTCTTTATGCATTTATGTAGGCTTGAGTATGTATTTATACATGTATGTCTATGTTTGTGTGCACGATCCTACGCGTATGCATGTATCTTTGAATGTTTGTATGTTTGTATGAATGTATGTATGCATGTATGTATATATGTATGTATGACATATGTATGTATGCATGATATATGTTGATAAATATATAATAATATATGTATAATACATCTGCATCAACTTCATTGTTGCGGTCCTGCATCAACTTCATTGTGAGATTGTGTGACGTGCATGCCAGTACTAACAAGCTCAAACAGAAAATAGCACCTAAACTGTGGATGTTGGATTATGCGAACTTCTGGGCTCCAGCTTACTACATCTGTTTTTTTGCCTATGATGGTCTGAGCTTGCAAGACGGGACTCAGGAATACGGAGGCTGTAAGACAGTAAGTTTCTCATGTTTTCTACTCATGTAAGCGTTGTTATGAGCTTTAGCTTTTCATCTCAATGTCATAC
>CM035422.1:79618814-79631314 GCA_020310875.1 Ceratopteris richardii
AACACAATGTGTTTTTGCTAGCGGAAACTCTTGATTGACAAAGTAAATGGTGACAAAGATTTATTCGATAAGCAAAAAGACGATTCATGGCCATTGCAAACAAAAAAGGGCTCAAGGGACAACCTTATCCCTTGGTTTATTTGAATGGGATGAGTAAGGTGACCATGAAGCAATAATGGAGTACATGCATAGTGGCATAGCAAATAAGCAACGTCATAAATCTTATTACAAGAATCAGGCCGTGCTAGTATGTTCCAATAAATATCCAAGGTATAGTATCAAACGCCTTATTAAAGTCAATTCACATCGCCACTAAATACGCATTCATTGAGCAAGCAATATCAAAAGCTAGCATAGCTCATAAAAAATTTCCATAAATAAAACAAAATGGGTTTTCAACATGAGATTGTAGATGTTTCATGAACCTTCGAAATCAAAACAATCATCCAATCCCTTGATTGAGGAACACATGAGGAACACATGCAATTGCTTGTCCACATTTCATTAGTGACATCAATAATGAGATCTTTATTTATTTAGTTATCCTTTATAACTTGTTACATGAGAATCGCTTCATTAAATATCCAATGACTATACAAAAAGGTAAAATGATTAGTCTATGTAGATGGGTTGTGATGCGTCGGTTATCTGATAGCAATCATATAGCTATTAACGAGAGCAAGAAACATCATTGTGAAGATTCTCCAACATACACATTCATTCTAAATCTCACATTCCATTCTAAATCTCTTATTATGCATAATTTCACACAAGGATCCGAAGATTTTGTATGTCCCATGAAGTTCTTATTGCTCTCATTAATAAAGGTGGAGCTATATGACAAGCTAGCATAAGATTCAAAATAATGTTGATAGCTATCAATTGTACTAAGCTCTAACACTTCTGTTTCTTTCTTTGAGTGAGGCACCACGTGCCTAATCAATATATCCATGCCAAGCTTTTCAAAACGAGGTAAATTAGTAGAACTATATGAGGATCCCTTATCATACCGATGAGCTAGAACATTCCAAGTTTGATGGGCTAAGCCCCAAACCCTATTGCCATGACATGCACATCCAATCCCACATCTTTGCCTATGAAATTAATCTTTAGATCTTTGATTATTTCCAAACACTTCAATCTATTGTTGCTTGACATCTTTACATAGCAATCTAAAGGGTACATTATATGGAGCTCCACATAAAGCATGTGACCCTCACTCATGACATCAAGGTAGGATCTACATATATATCAATTTTTGGCATTAAGTCATTCCATTTTCATATCCTTCCTACATTAGCCTCTATTTCTCCTCATCCTAGTGCAAGAAAGTTGTCTCGACTCTATCCAAAGAGAAGGAACAAGTGCTAGCAACTCCCTAAACGATATACCGTAGTATGTCCAATGTGTCTCCTTAAGTTATCCATATGAATGTAAGAATAACTCCCCTTCCTAAGAGGAAACTCTTCCACACCACTTCTCCTTTTGTGATGCTTCTTTCTAACCTCACCACGTACTCAATGTTTTTTCTTCTTCCATACATATACACATACATATATATAAATAGATAGAGACATACACATATACATAGAGATATAATTAGACAATAGGTCTACTCTCACCAAGGATCTTATGCAATTTTCCTCCTTGATAGGATTTCTTATGTCTTGGTCTCTTGTTGACTGCTATGATTATTACATTTTTAATTCAATTAGAATATAAAGGAGTTATCCCATTCATTTTGCCTTTTTTCAAGTTGCAATCGGTAGATCCCTCCATTCTTTGTTCAAGAATGTGGGTAACGAGTGGAAAGCTAGACATTTTCATTGCAATTGTAGTAGAAAAAATGGTTCAATTAGAATATAAAGGAGTTATCCCATTCATTTTGCCTTTTTTCAAGTTGCAATCGGTAGATCCCTCCATTCTTTGTTCAAGAATGTGGGTAACGAGTGGTTCTCTTGACCTCATTTTGTAGAGTATCAAATCTCTAAGTTTCTCTCTCTTTAACCTCATAAATTAATGTTCCTATGTCTATAGGGTCAATGAAACATGCATTCATCATGGGTGGTGGCACTTCTATTGGTATCACTATCACTACTATCTGCTTATTCACAACAAGATTCTTTGCCATGAAGCTTAGCTTCCTCCATTCTTTTCTTACAAGAACTTGTTGCCTCTACATATAGGTGGAATCTCTTCTATTCCATCTAGCATATAGCATGGGAGACATAGAACATTACAGATTTTTTAAGTTGAGGAATCTAAAAAACGTCCCAAACACTATTGAGTGCTCTCCATTTTCCCTCAAATTAAATAAGAGAATTCTCAATGTCATCTCCCTCGTTGAGGTGCATCTTCTTGAATGCATGCAAATCACATTTGAATTGTTTCCTTGCATAGCATCTTAGGATGTTTTCCTGTGCTCAATAAGGTCTATTAAACTAATTCGTGGCCTCCCATGAAAGATAGATTTGGGTGGCATGAATCTTAAAATGATCGCCACCATAATGTCCATTTTAATAGGGCACAATCCTTGATCTAGCATATCATATCCTTTACCTTTTCATGACAAAACCCATTTGCAAGCCCATTGAACATGTGTTTTTGGGACATCATAAATTGCAACTCAAAAAATCTCACTAGAAACATGAATTTCCAAATAACAAGTCATAAGCTAGGTGGTTTACACATATTTCGTAAATTAACCAAATAATTATCTCATGGAACTTCTAAGATAGTGATCAACCAAAACATGTGCGGTGCAACTTCTAAGACACTGATTGTTATCACTATCACTAGTACATGCTTATTCACAACAAGATTCTTTGCCATTAAGCTCAGCTTCCTCCATTCTTTTCTTACAAAATCTTGTTGCCTTTACATATAGGTGGAATCTCTTCTATTCCATCTAGCATATAGGATGGGAGACATAGAACATTACATCTCTAAAAATACCTGATCCCTAACTTTGAAATTCTCTGGTTATCTGATAGCAATCATATAGCTATTAACGAGAGCAAGAAACATCATTGTGAAGATTCTCCAACATACACATTCCATTCTAAATCTCACATTCCATTCTAAATCTCTTATTATGCATAATTTCACACAAGGATCCGAAGATTTTGTATGTCCCATGAAGTTCTTATTGCTCTCATTAATAAAGGTGGAGCTATATGACAAGCTAGCATAAGATTCAAAATAATGTTGATAGCTATCAATTGTACTAAGCTCTAACACTTCTGTTTCTTTCTTTGAGTGAGGCACCACGTGCCTAATCAATATATCCATGCCAAGCTTTTCAAAACGAGGTAAATTAGTAGAACTATATGAGGATCCCTTATCATACCGATGAGCTAGAACATTCCAAGTTTGATGGGCTAAGCCCCAAACCCTATTGCCATGACATGCACATCCAATCCCACATCTTTGCCTATGAAATTAATCTTTAGATCTTTGATTATTTCCAAACACTTCAATCTATTGTTGCTTGACATCTTTACATAGCAATCTAAAGGGTACATTATATGGAGCTCCACATAAAGCATGTGACCCTCACTCATGACATCAAGGTAGGATCTACATATATATCAATTTTTGGCATTAAGTCATTCCATTTTCATATCCTTCCTACATTAGCCTCTATTTCTCCTCATCCTAGTGCAAGAAAGTTGTCTCGACTCTATCCAAAGAGAAGGAACAAGTGCTAGCAACTCCCTAAACGATATACCGTAGTATGTCCAATGTGTCTCCTTAAGTTATCCATATGAATGTAAGAATAACTCCCCTTCCTAAGAGGAAACTCTTCCACACCACTTCTCCTTTTGTGATGCTTCTTTCTAACCTCACCACGTACTCAATGTTTTTTCTTCTTCCATACATATACACATACATATATATAAATAGATAGAGACATACACATATACATAGAGATATAATTAGACAATAGGTCTACTCTCACCAAGGATCTTATGCAATTTTCCTCCTTGATAGGATTTCTTATGTCTTGGTCTCTTGTTGACTGCTATGATTATTACATTTTTAATTCAATTAGAATATAAAGGAGTTATCCCATTCATTTTGCCTTTTTTCAAGTTGCAATCGGTAGATCCCTCCATTCTTTGTTCAAGAATGTGGGTAACGAGTGGAAAGCTAGACATTTTCATTGCAATTGTAGTAGAAAAAATGGTTCAATTAGAATATAAAGGAGTTATCCCATTCATTTTGCCTTTTTTCAAGTTGCAATCGGTAGATCCCTCCATTCTTTGTTCAAGAATGTGGGTAACGAGTGGTTCTCTTGACCTCATTTTGTAGAGTATCAAATCTCTAAGTTTCTCTCTCTTTAACCTCATAAATTAATGTTCCTATGTCTATAGGGTCAATGAAACATGCATTCATCATGGGTGGTGGCACTTCTATTGGTATCACTATCACTACTATCTGCTTATTCACAACAAGATTCTTTGCCATGAAGCTTAGCTTCCTCCATTCTTTTCTTACAAGAACTTGTTGCCTCTACATATAGGTGGAATCTCTTCTATTCCATCTAGCATATAGCATGGGAGACATAGAACATTACAGATTTTTTAAGTTGAGGAATCTAAAAAACGTCCCAAACACTATTGAGTGCTCTCCATTTTCCCTCAAATTAAATAAGAGAATTCTCAATGTCATCTCCCTCGTTGAGGTGCATCTTCTTGAATGCATGCAAATCACATTTGAATTGTTTCCTTGCATAGCATCTTAGGATGTTTTCCTGTGCTCAATAAGGTCTATTAAACTAATTCGTGGCCTCCCATGAAAGATAGATTTGGGTGGCATGAATCTTAAAATGATCGCCACCATAATGTCCATTTTAATAGGGCACAATCCTTGATCTAGCATATCATATCCTTTACCTTTTCATGACAAAACCCATTTGCAAGCCCATTGAACATGTGTTTTTGGGACATCATAAATTGCAACTCAAAAAATCTCACTAGAAACATGAATTTCCAAATAACAAGTCATAAGCTAGGTGGTTTACACATATTTCGTAAATTAACCAAATAATTATCTCATGGAACTTCTAAGATAGTGATCAACCAAAACATGTGCGGTGCAACTTCTAAGACACTGATTGTTATCACTATCACTAGTACATGCTTATTCACAACAAGATTCTTTGCCATTAAGCTCAGCTTCCTCCATTCTTTTCTTACAAAATCTTGTTGCCTTTACATATAGGTGGAATCTCTTCTATTCCATCTAGCATATAGGATGGGAGACATAGAACATTACATCTCTAAAAATACCTGATCCCTAACTTTGAAATTCTCTGGTTATCTGATAGCAATCATATAGCTATTAACGAGAGCAAGAAACATCATTGTGAAGATTCTCCAACATACACATTCCATTCTAAATCTCACATTCCATTCTAAATCTCTTATTATGCATAATTTCACACAAGGATCCGAAGATTTTGTATGTCCCATGAAGTTCTTATTGCTCTCATTAATAAAGGTGGAGCTATATGACAAGCTAGCATAAGATTCAAAATAATGTTGATAGCTATCAATTGTACTAAGCTCTAACACTTCTGTTTCTTTCTTTGAGTGAGGCACCACGTGCCTAATCAATATATCCATGCCAAGCTTTTCAAAACGAGGTAAATTAGTAGAACTATATGAGGATCCCTTATCATACCGATGAGCTAGAACATTCCAAGTTTGATGGGCTAAGCCCCAAACCCTATTGCCATGACATGCACATCCAATCCCACATCTTTGCCTATGAAATTAATCTTTAGATCTTTGATTATTTCCAAACACTTCAATCTATTGTTGCTTGACATCTTTACATAGCAATCTAAAGGGTACATTATATGGAGCTCCACATAAAGCATGTGACCCTCACTCATGACATCAAGGTAGGATCTACATATATATCAATTTTTGGCATTAAGTCATTCCATTTTCATATCCTTCCTACATTAGCCTCTATTTCTCCTCATCCTAGTGCAAGAAAGTTGTCTCGACTCTATCCAAAGAGAAGGAACAAGTGCTAGCAACTCCCTAAACGATATACCGTAGTATGTCCAATGTGTCTCCTTAAGTTATCCATATGAATGTAAGAATAACTCCCCTTCCTAAGAGGAAACTCTTCCACACCACTTCTCCTTTTGTGATGCTTCTTTCTAACCTCACCACGTACTCAATGTTTTTTCTTCTTCCATACATATACACATACATATATATAAATAGATAGAGACATACACATATACATAGAGATATAATTAGACAATAGGTCTACTCTCACCAAGGATCTTATGCAATTTTCCTCCTTGATAGGATTTCTTATGTCTTGGTCTCTTGTTGACTGCTATGATTATTACATTTTTAATTCAATTAGAATATAAAGGAGTTATCCCATTCATTTTGCCTTTTTTCAAGTTGCAATCGGTAGATCCCTCCATTCTTTGTTCAAGAATGTGGGTAACGAGTGGAAAGCTAGACATTTTCATTGCAATTGTAGTAGAAAAAATGGTTCAATTAGAATATAAAGGAGTTATCCCATTCATTTTGCCTTTTTTCAAGTTGCAATCGGTAGATCCCTCCATTCTTTGTTCAAGAATGTGGGTAACGAGTGGTTCTCTTGACCTCATTTTGTAGAGTATCAAATCTCTAAGTTTCTCTCTCTTTAACCTCATAAATTAATGTTCCTATGTCTATAGGGTCAATGAAACATGCATTCATCATGGGTGGTGGCACTTCTATTGGTATCACTATCACTACTATCTGCTTATTCACAACAAGATTCTTTGCCATGAAGCTTAGCTTCCTCCATTCTTTTCTTACAAGAACTTGTTGCCTCTACATATAGGTGGAATCTCTTCTATTCCATCTAGCATATAGCATGGGAGACATAGAACATTACAGATTTTTTAAGTTGAGGAATCTAAAAAACGTCCCAAACACTATTGAGTGCTCTCCATTTTCCCTCAAATTAAATAAGAGAATTCTCAATGTCATCTCCCTCGTTGAGGTGCATCTTCTTGAATGCATGCAAATCACATTTGAATTGTTTCCTTGCATAGCATCTTAGGATGTTTTCCTGTGCTCAATAAGGTCTATTAAACTAATTCGTGGCCTCCCATGAAAGATAGATTTGGGTGGCATGAATCTTAAAATGATCGCCACCATAATGTCCATTTTAATAGGGCACAATCCTTGATCTAGCATATCATATCCTTTACCTTTTCATGACAAAACCCATTTGCAAGCCCATTGAACATGTGTTTTTGGGACATCATAAATTGCAACTCAAAAAATCTCACTAGAAACATGAATTTCCAAATAACAAGTCATAAGCTAGGTGGTTTACACATATTTCGTAAATTAACCAAATAATTATCTCATGGAACTTCTAAGATAGTGATCAACCAAAACATGTGCGGTGCAACTTCTAAGACACTGATTGTTATCACTATCACTAGTACATGCTTATTCACAACAAGATTCTTTGCCATTAAGCTCAGCTTCCTCCATTCTTTTCTTACAAAATCTTGTTGCCTTTACATATAGGTGGAATCTCTTCTATTCCATCTAGCATATAGGATGGGAGACATAGAACATTACATCTCTAAAAATACCTGATCCCTAACTTTGAAATTCTCTGGTTATCTGATAGCAATCATATAGCTATTAACGAGAGCAAGAAACATCATTGTGAAGATTCTCCAACATACACATTCCATTCTAAATCTCACATTCCATTCTAAATCTCTTATTATGCATAATTTCACACAAGGATCCGAAGATTTTGTATGTCCCATGAAGTTCTTATTGCTCTCATTAATAAAGGTGGAGCTATATGACAAGCTAGCATAAGATTCAAAATAATGTTGATAGCTATCAATTGTACTAAGCTCTAACACTTCTGTTTCTTTCTTTGAGTGAGGCACCACGTGCCTAATCAATATATCCATGCCAAGCTTTTCAAAACGAGGTAAATTAGTAGAACTATATGAGGATCCCTTATCATACCGATGAGCTAGAACATTCCAAGTTTGATGGGCTAAGCCCCAAACCCTATTGCCATGACATGCACATCCAATCCCACATCTTTGCCTATGAAATTAATCTTTAGATCTTTGATTATTTCCAAACACTTCAATCTATTGTTGCTTGACATCTTTACATAGCAATCTAAAGGGTACATTATATGGAGCTCCACATAAAGCATGTGACCCTCACTCATGACATCAAGGTAGGATCTACATATATATCAATTTTTGGCATTAAGTCATTCCATTTTCATATCCTTCCTACATTAGCCTCTATTTCTCCTCATCCTAGTGCAAGAAAGTTGTCTCGACTCTATCCAAAGAGAAGGAACAAGTGCTAGCAACTCCCTAAACGATATACCGTAGTATGTCCAATGTGTCTCCTTAAGTTATCCATATGAATGTAAGAATAACTCCCCTTCCTAAGAGGAAACTCTTCCACACCACTTCTCCTTTTGTGATGCTTCTTTCTAACCTCACCACGTACTCAATGTTTTTTCTTCTTCCATACATATACACATACATATATATAAATAGATAGAGACATACACATATACATAGAGATATAATTAGACAATAGGTCTACTCTCACCAAGGATCTTATGCAATTTTCCTCCTTGATAGGATTTCTTATGTCTTGGTCTCTTGTTGACTGCTATGATTATTACATTTTTAATTCAATTAGAATATAAAGGAGTTATCCCATTCATTTTGCCTTTTTTCAAGTTGCAATCGGTAGATCCCTCCATTCTTTGTTCAAGAATGTGGGTAACGAGTGGAAAGCTAGACATTTTCATTGCAATTGTAGTAGAAAAAATGGTTCAATTAGAATATAAAGGAGTTATCCCATTCATTTTGCCTTTTTTCAAGTTGCAATCGGTAGATCCCTCCATTCTTTGTTCAAGAATGTGGGTAACGAGTGGTTCTCTTGACCTCATTTTGTAGAGTATCAAATCTCTAAGTTTCTCTCTCTTTAACCTCATAAATTAATGTTCCTATGTCTATAGGGTCAATGAAACATGCATTCATCATGGGTGGTGGCACTTCTATTGGTATCACTATCACTACTATCTGCTTATTCACAACAAGATTCTTTGCCATGAAGCTTAGCTTCCTCCATTCTTTTCTTACAAGAACTTGTTGCCTCTACATATAGGTGGAATCTCTTCTATTCCATCTAGCATATAGCATGGGAGACATAGAACATTACAGATTTTTTAAGTTGAGGAATCTAAAAAACGTCCCAAACACTATTGAGTGCTCTCCATTTTCCCTCAAATTAAATAAGAGAATTCTCAATGTCATCTCCCTCGTTGAGGTGCATCTTCTTGAATGCATGCAAATCACATTTGAATTGTTTCCTTGCATAGCATCTTAGGATGTTTTCCTGTGCTCAATAAGGTCTATTAAACTAATTCGTGGCCTCCCATGAAAGATAGATTTGGGTGGCATGAATCTTAAAATGATCGCCACCATAATGTCCATTTTAATAGGGCACAATCCTTGATCTAGCATATCATATCCTTTACCTTTTCATGACAAAACCCATTTGCAAGCCCATTGAACATGTGTTTTTGGGACATCATAAATTGCAACTCAAAAAATCTCACTAGAAACATGAATTTCCAAATAACAAGTCATAAGCTAGGTGGTTTACACATATTTCGTAAATTAACCAAATAATTATCTCATGGAACTTCTAAGATAGTGATCAACCAAAACATGTGCGGTGCAACTTCTAAGACACTGATTGTTATCACTATCACTAGTACATGCTTATTCACAACAAGATTCTTTGCCATTAAGCTCAGCTTCCTCCATTCTTTTCTTACAAAATCTTGTTGCCTTTACATATAGGTGGAATCTCTTCTATTCCATCTAGCATATAGGATGGGAGACATAGAACATTACATCTCTAAAAATACCTGATCCCTAACTTTGAAATTCTCTCTTGACCCCTAGGTCGAGTCACAAGTGTGCATCTCTAATGACTTTGATTATCTTCAATCTAAATAAATATAACATGAATTGAATAAAAAAATATTAACATTTAAAACATCAATCAATCAATGATTCCATCTCCACCTAACATTGGAAATATCCCTTTCTTAACAAAAGGCAAGCATCAAAACCCACAAGTTTCTTAAAAATTTTATTACTTCTCTTTAATACAGGAACATGCATTAATCAATGAAGTTCTCGACAAGCAATCACGTTGGAAATACACATGTTTGCTTCCTTTTGATCCATGTTTCTTTCAAAACATTTCATCCCCTTTATGTAGTTATTACCACTTAGTCCAAGAACTTGATATATCCCTTGAAGAAACATAAAGCAGGACATGGGATTCGAGTAAAGATTCTGGAATGGGACATAGATACACATTTCATCAAATTCAATGTATAATATAAATAATGAGGTGTTTACATATATACGTCAATTTTCTTTGAGTTTCTTGGGAATATTTGATTGAGGCATGTCTCCTGTATACCTACGGATCTGGTTTTTTATGTTTAGATCTTTTGCTACTACAACATAGCTAGAATAGCACAAAAACTAACCCACGCTTGATGCTTGGAATCATGTTGCATAACTAAATATTCCAAAAGACGTTACTTTATCTAAGAACATATTCTTATTTATATTAAATGGAAGGGAAGATAATCCATGAATATCAATAAAGTTTCTATACAAAAATGGGAAAAGTGGGATGTTCAAAATATTGCCGATGCATCAAAATCGATTGGATGTCCCTCATTCAACTACCAATCTCCATCCCTTTTCTCTACTTAGGAAAAATGTCCTCATCAAGAATTTCAATTTCGATTCACAAAAAATAGATATTAGAATTTTTATTTTACATGCATATAAAGAAAATTAAGTATTATTTAATAAACAAACCATTGTCATATCATGTTCTTTAGTTAACTCTTCTCTGTCAATATTGATAGTTCCTTTATCATTGTCTAGATCTTGAAGTTTGTAACCCTCCCAGACTAATATATCCTTGAACCAACAAGCTTGGCTTCCAAATGTTTACAATTTAGTGAGATTTTCTCTTCAAGAACCCTATCGTAACACAAAGAAAGGGCTTAAAATGAGTCCTTCAATCTATCACTAGATGACTTGAGGTCAACGCATAAGAAATCCTTATTTATTTCTTCCTTAACTTCAATAAAAAGATCAAACACATCACATGGCTAAATATTTTTTAACCTGTGATAATCCTTTCTAATGCTCAAAAAAAGTTGATTTGAATGTAGAGGAATGTTGTCCTTCCTTGTGATATGATAGAATCAGGGGGATGACAATATCAAAGACTTTTTTGTGACCTTTAATCTTTAAATAGGCTAGATGATGACCGCAATAAGATTTAAAAATAGAATAATAAGGAAATTGTAAAATACTACTTCTCATGCACCAAGATCTTGTGAAAAGCAAAAAGTGGCAAATGAGGGAATAAGGCTTCAATAGGTGAAAAATTCACCAATGTAATTTGCAACCAATATGACACATGGCCAAAGGATTTGAGATTGACAAAGATTATATAACAATTATATAACAAATCCAATGAGAAGTTTACATGTGGCATGTGATTTCAAGAATTGTAACATATATGATATCCAATTATATGATGTCATGTGGCACCAATGGTAACATTCTGAAGGTGGGGTATAAAAGAAAAATGCACTCTCTAGTGATCAATTTTGAGCTTTTAGATCCCTTGGATCTATGCTCATCTCCTTTGCTCCCCCTACAACAGATTCTCCTTCTCTACCTTGTATTGTTTTCCCATTCTCAAGTATGTTAAAACTTCTTGCCCCTTCCTATCTCGTCATGTTTAGCAGCTATACTCTTATCTTACCACACAACAAGAAGATGGGGCTTAGAAGAAACTGAGAATTTTTGTATTAATTACATGAACGATTCATATCTTTGTGAAGCACATTGCAATAGAATGACCGTCATGGTAAAGGACTTTCATGTTGTCTCTAGGTTGAGATAGAAATTTAATCAGGATATTGAGCCTATATCCTAATATGCTTAATATTTTTCCAACAAGGCAAAAGGAGAAAAACACTAGTTGTACTTGAAAATTTTACACATACATACTCTTTAAGACATTCAAAAGAAGTTGATCAAAACAAAAAGAAGAATGAAAATTTGACAAAAGAATATTGTTTGCTTCATGATCCTCAAAGATTATAGGAATCGAGTTCAATTGCATCAAGAAGGCAATTCGAAAAATAAAAGTAGATCTCTCAATGCCATGGGAAAATGGATATGTCTTGGATATTAGAGTAGAGAACAATAGATACTAAAAGGGTTCAACCATGAACTTTTTGACAATATTGTGAATTCTGTACTAAGGTAGCAATTTCTCTTTTTATACCAAATACGAAAACCACCATAAAAAAAAAGCCAATATTCATAAAAAAGCCAATATTCTCCT
>CM035422.1:79643814-79648814 GCA_020310875.1 Ceratopteris richardii
CTCTGAGCACTTCCAACCATATCAAGTTTAGAATTGTTGGATCACATGATATGAGCAAAAGAACAAAGAGGCTCGAACTTAAGTTCGAGCTTCTGAGCATTTCCAACCATATCAAGTTCAGGATTGTTGTGTGTTATGTGCAAAAGAACAAAGAGGCTCGAACTTAAGTTCGAGCCTCTTTGTTCTTTTGCACATAAGACACAACAATCCTAAACTTGATATGATTGGAAAAGCTGAGAGGCTCGAACTTAAGTTCGAGCCTCTTTGTTCTTTTGCACATAACACACAACAATCGTGAACTTGATATGGTTGGAAATGCTCAGAGGTTCGAACTTAAGTTCGAGCCTCTTCGTTCTTTTGCACATAAGACACACCAATCCTAAACTTGATATGGTTGGAAATGCTCAGAGGCTCGAACTTAAGTTCGAGCCTCTCAGCTTTTCCAACCATATCAAGTTCAGGATTGGTGTGTCTTATGTGCAAAAGAACGAAGAGGCTCGAACTTAAGTTCGAGCCTCTCAGCTTTTCCAATCATATCAAGTTTAGGATTGTTGGATCACATGATATGGTTGGAAAAGCTCAGAGGCCTTAGGTTCTGAAGCCATGTCAAGTGTAGGATTGTTGTGTCTTATGTGCAAAAGAACAAAGAGGCTCGAACTTAAGTTCGAGCCTCTGAGCATTTCCAACCATATCAAGAGTAGGCTTTTCCAACCATATCATTCTTTGGTCACATGATATGAGCTTTTCCTGCCATATCAAGTTTATGATTGTTGTGTTTTAATGTGCAAAAGAACAAAGAGGCTCGAACTTAAGTTCGAGCCTCTCAGCTTTTCCAACCATATCAAGTTCAGGATTGTTGTGTGTTATGTGCAAAAGAACAAAGAGGCTCGAACTTAAGTTCGAGCCTTTGAGCATTTCCAACCATATCAAGTGTAGGCTTTTCGAACCATATCATTCTTTGGTCACATGATATGGTTGGAAAAGCTGAGAGGCTCGAACTTAAGTTCGAGCCTCTGAGCACTTCCAACCATATCAAGTTTAGAATTGTTGGATCACATGATATGAGCAAAAGAACAAAGAGGCTCGAACTTAAGTTCGAGCTTCTGAGCATTTCCAACCATATCAAGTTCAGGAATGTTGTGTGTTATGTGCAAAAGAACAAAGAGGCTCGATCCAACAATCCTACACTTGATATAGTTGAAAATGCTCAGAGGCTCGAACTTAAGTTCGAGCCTCTCAGCTTTTCCAACCATATCAAGTTCAGGATTGTTGTGTGTTATGTGCAAAAGAACAAAGAGGCTCCAACTTAAGTTCGAGCCTCTGAGCTTTTCCAACCATATCAAGTTCAGGATTGTTGGATCACATGATATGGTTGGAAAAGCTGAGAGGCCTTAGGTTCTGAAGCCATGTCAAGTGTAGGATTGTTGTGTCTTATGTGCAAAAGAACAAAAAAGCTCGAACTTGATATGATTGGAAAAGCTGAGAGGCTCGAACTTAAGTTCGAGCCTCTTTGTTCTTTTGCACATAACACACAACAATCGTGAACTTGATATGGTTGGAAATGCTCAGAGGCTCGAACTTAAGTTCGAGCCTCTTTGTTCTTTTGCTCATATCATGTGATCCAACAATCCTACACTTGATATAGTTGGAAATGCTCAGAGGCTCGAACTTAAGTTCGAGCCTCTCAGCTTTTCCAACCATATCAAGTTCAGGATTGGTGTGTCTTATGTGCAAAAGAACGAAGAGGCTCGAACTTAAGTTCGAGCCTCTGAGCATTTTCAACCATATCAAGTGTAGGCTTTTCCAAGCATATCATTCTTTGGTCACATGATATGAGTAAAGAGGCTCGAACTTAAGTTCGAGCCTCTTTGTTCTTTTGCACATAAGACACAACAATCCTAAACTTGATATGATTGGAAAAGCTGAGAGGCTCGAACTTAAGTTCGAGCCTCTTGTTCTTTTGCACATAACACACAACAATCCTGAACTTGATATGGTTGGAAAAGCTCAGAGGCTCGAACTTAAGTTCGAGCCTATTTGTTCTTTTGCACATATCATGTGATCCAACAATCCTACACTTGATATAGTTATAAATGCTCAGAGGCTCGAACTTAAGTTCGAGCCTCTCAACTTTTCCAACCATATCAAGTTCAGGAGTGGTGTGTCTTATGTGCAAAAGAACAAAGAGGCTCGAACTTAAGTTCGAGCCTCTGAGCATTTCCAACCATATCAAGTGTAGGCTTTTCCAACCATATCATTCTTTGGTCACATGATATGAGCAAAAGAACAAAGAGGCTAGAACTTAAGTTCGAGCCTCTCAGCTTTTCCAATCATATCAAGTTTAGGATTGTTGTGTATTATGAGCAAGAGAACAAAGAGGCTCGAACTTAAGTTCGAGCCTCTAAGCTTTTCCAGCCATATCAAGTTCAGAATTGTTGGATCACATGATATGAGCCTCAGCTTTTCCAGCCATACCAAGTTAAGTTCGAGCCTCTCAGCTTTTCCAACCATATCAAGTTCAGGATTGTTGTGTGTTATGTGCAAAAGAACAAAGAGGCTCCAACTTAAGTTCGAGCCTCTGAGCTTTTCCAACCATATCAAATTCAGGATTGTTAGATCACATGATATGATTGGAAAAGCTGAGAGGCCTTAAGTTCTGAAGCCATGTCAAGTGTAGGATTGTTGTGTCTTATGTGCAAAAGAACAAAGGCTCGAACTTAAGTTCGAGCCTCTGAGCATTTCCAACCATATCAAGTGTAGGCTTGTTGGATCACATGCTTAGAGAGAACTGTCAGGAGGAATGGAGTGCAAGACTATCATACATATGCACCTATGGATGTTCTCGAGATGAACGTGAACATATATATATTTTGTTACCACTCACCAATGTTTACATTCACATGACTTATATGTGTGATGATCTGCAGTTCATTGCATATGAATCTTTACAGAGAGCAATAAGCTTCGATAAATATGTACAACTGTCCGTGGAATGTGCATCCATCCATGCATGTATGCATGCATACATGTATGTACCTATGCATCGATATACATCTATGTGTGTGCAATTCTGTATGTATGTATGTACATATCTATGCATGTATGTATGTATTTATGCATCCATTTAAGTCTTTATGCATTTATGTAGGCTTGAGTATGTATTTATACATGTATGTCTATGTTTGTGTGCACGATCCTACGCGTATGCATGTATCTTTGAATGTTTGTATGTTTGTATGAATGTATGTATGCATGTATGTATATATGTATGTATGACATATGTATGTATGCATGATATATGTTGATAAATATATAATAATATATGTATAATACATCTGCATCAACTTCATTGTTGCGGTCCTGCATCAACTTCATTGTGAGATTGTGTGACGTGCATGCCAGTACTAACAAGCTCAAACAGAAAATAGCACCTAAACTGTGGATGTTGGATTATGCGAACTTCTGGGCTCCAGCTTACTACATCTGTTTTTTTGCCTATGATGGTCTGAGCTTGCAAGACGGGACTCAGGAATACGGAGGCTGTAAGACAGTAAGTTTCTCATGTTTTCTACTCATGTAAGCGTTGTTATGAGCTTTAGCTTTTCATCTCAATGTCATACAATGCTGTTGTTTTCCTGTAGGTTGTTCGTTAGTATACATGCTCTATCATACATATGCACATGTTCATTAGTATACATCGCACATGCTCTATCAATTTGGACTGTCGGGTGAAAATTGTTAAGTGATTAACATGCACAAGCTTAAAATCTTGAGAATAAATGCTTAGAGAGAACTGTCAGGAGGAATGGAGTGCAAGACTATCATACATATGCACCTATGGATGTTCTCGAGATGAACGTGAACATATATATATTTTGTTACCACTCACCAATGTTTACATTCACATGACTTATATGTGTGATGATCTGCAGTTCATTGCATATGAATCTTTACAGAGAGCAATAAGCTTCGATAAATATGTACAACTGTCCGTGGAATGTGCTTCCATCCATGCATGTATGCATGCATACATGTATGTACCTATGCATCGATATACATCTATGTGTGTGCAATTCTGTATGTATGTATGTACATATCTATGCATGTATGTATGTATTTATGCATCCATTTAAGTCTTTATGCATTTATGTAGGCTTGAGTATGTATTTATACATGTATGTCTATGTTTGTGTGCACGATCCTACGCGTATGCATGTATCTTTGAATGTTTGTATGTTTGTATGAATGTATGTATGCATGTATGTATATATGTATGTATGACATATGTATGTATGCATGATATATGTTGATAAATATATAATAATATATGTATAATACATCTGCATCAACTTCATTGTTGCGGTCCTGCATCAACTTCATTGTGAGATTGTGTGACGTGCATGCCAGTACTAACAAGCTCAAACAGAAAATAGCACCTAAACTGTGGATGTTGGATTATGCGAACTTCTGGGCTCCAGCTTACTACATCTGTTTTTTTGCCTATGATGGTCTGAGCTTGCAAGACGGGACTCAGGAATACGGAGGCTGTAAGACAGTAAGTTTCTCATGTTTTCTACTCATGTAAGCGTTGTTATGAGCTTTAGCTTTTCATCTCAATGTCATACAATGCTGTTGTTTTCCTGTAGGTTGTTCGTTAGTATACATGCTCTATCATACATATGCACATGTTCATTAGTATACATCGCACATGCTCTATCAATTTGGACTGTCGGGTGAAAATTGTTAAGTGATTAACATGCACAAGCTTAAAATCTTGAGAATAAATGCTTAGAGAGAACTGTCAGGAGGAATGGAGTGCAAGACTATCATACATATGCACCTATGGATGTTCTCGAGATGAACGTGAACATATATATATTTTGTTACCACTCACCAATGTTTACATTCACATGACTTATATGTGTGATGATCTGCAGTTCATTGCATATGAATCTTTACAGAGAGCAATAAGCTTCGATAAATATGTACAACTGTCCGTG
>CM035422.1:79653814-79661314 GCA_020310875.1 Ceratopteris richardii
CCCTCACTCATGACATCAAGGTAGGATCTACATATATATCAATTTTCGGCATTAAGTCATTCCATTTTCATATCCTTCCTACATTAGCCTCTATTTCTCCTCATCCTAGTGCAAGAAAGTTGTCTCGACTCTATCCAAAGAGAAGGAACAAGTGCTAGCAACTCCCTAAACGATATACCGTAGTATGTCCAATGTGTCTCCTTAAGTTATCCATATGAATGTAAGAATAACTCCCCTTCCTAAGAGGAAACTCTTCCACACCACTTCTCCTTTTGTGATGCTTCTTTCTAACCTCACCACGTACTCAATGTTTTTTCTTCTTCCATACATATACACATACATATATATAAATAGATAGAGACATACACATATACATAGAGATATAATTAGACAATAGGTCTACTCTCACCAAGGATCTTATGCAATTTTCCTCCTTGATAGGATTTCTTATGTCTTGGTCTCTTGTTGACTGCTATGATTATTACATTTTTAATTCAATTAGAATATAAAGGAGTTATCCCATTCATTTTGCCTTTTTTCAAGTTGCAATCGGTAGATCCCTCCATTCTTTGTTCAAGAATGTGGGTAACGAGTGGAAAGCTAGACATTTTCATTGCAATTGTAGTAGAAAAAATGGTTCAATTAGAATATAAAGGAGTTATCCCATTCATTTTGCCTTTTTTCAAGTTGCAATCGGTAGATCCCTCCATTCTTTGTTCAAGAATGTGGGTAACGAGTGGTTCTCTTGACCTCATTTTGTAGAGTATCAAATCTCTAAGTTTCTCTCTCTTTAACCTCATAAATTAATGTTCCTATGTCTATAGGGTCAATGAAACATGCATTCATCATGGGTGGTGGCACTTCTATTGGTATCACTATCACTACTATCTGCTTATTCACAACAAGATTCTTTGCCATGAAGCTTAGCTTCCTCCATTCTTTTCTTACAAGAACTTGTTGCCTCTACATATAGGTGGAATCTCTTCTATTCCATCTAGCATATAGCATGGGAGACATAGAACATTACAGATTTTTTAAGTTGAGGAATCTAAAAAACGTCCCAAACACTATTGAGTGCTCTCCATTTTCCCTCAAATTAAATAAGAGAATTCTCAATGTCATCTCCCTCGTTGAGGTGCATCTTCTTGAATGCATGCAAATCACATTTGAATTGTTTCCTTGCATAGCATCTTAGGATGTTTTCCTGTGCTCAATAAGGTCTATTAAACTAATTCGTGGCCTCCCATGAAAGATAGATTTGGGTGGCATGAATCTTAAAATGATCGCCACCATAATGTCCATTTTAATAGGGCACAATCCTTGATCTAGCATATCATATCCTTTACCTTTTCATGACAAAACCCATTTGCAAGCCCATTGAACATGTGTTTTTGGGACATCATAAATTGCAACTCAAAAAATCTCACTAGAAACATGAATTTCCAAATAACAAGTCATAAGCTAGGTGGTTTACACATATTTCGTAAATTAACCAAATAATTATCTCATGGAACTTCTAAGATAGTGATCAACCAAAACATGTGCGGTGCAACTTCTAAGACACTGATTGTTATCACTATCACTAGTACATGCTTATTCACAACAAGATTCTTTGCCATTAAGCTCAGCTTCCTCCATTCTTTTCTTACAAAATCTTGTTGCCTTTACATATAGGTGGAATCTCTTCTATTCCATCTAGCATATAGGATGGGAGACATAGAACATTACATCTCTAAAAATACCTGATCCCTAACTTTGAAATTCTCTGGTTATCTGATAGCAATCATATAGCTATTAACGAGAGCAAGAAACATCATTGTGAAGATTCTCCAACATACACATTCCATTCTAAATCTCACATTCCATTCTAAATCTCTTATTATGCATAATTTCACACAAGGATCCGAAGATTTTGTATGTCCCATGAAGTTCTTATTGCTCTCATTAATAAAGGTGGAGCTATATGACAAGCTAGCATAAGATTCAAAATAATGTTGATAGCTATCAATTGTACTAAGCTCTAACACTTCTGTTTCTTTCTTTGAGTGAGGCACCACGTGCCTAATCAATATATCCATGCCAAGCTTTTCAAAACGAGGTAAATTAGTAGAACTATATGAGGATCCCTTATCATACCGATGAGCTAGAACATTCCAAGTTTGATGGGCTAAGCCCCAAACCCTATTGCCATGACATGCACATCCAATCCCACATCT
This sequence comes from Ceratopteris richardii, assembly GCA_020310875.1. Lineage (NCBI taxonomy): Eukaryota > Viridiplantae > Streptophyta > Polypodiopsida > Polypodiales > Pteridaceae > Ceratopteris > Ceratopteris richardii. Next base: position 79,656,031 of record CM035422.1, read on the forward strand.
TTGCCTATGAAATTAATCTTTAGATCTTTGATTATTTCCAAACACTTCAATCTATTGTTGCTTGACATCTTTACATAGCAATCTAAAGGGTACATTATATGGAGCTCCACATAAAGCATGTGACCCTCACTCATGACATCAAGGTAGGATCTACATATATATCAATTTTTGGCATTAAGTCATTCCATTTTCATATCCTTCCTACATTAGCCTCTATTTCTCCTCATCCTAGTGCAAGAAAGTTGTCTCGACTCTATCCAAAGAGAAGGAACAAGTGCTAGCAACTCCCTAAACGATATACCGTAGTATGTCCAATGTGTCTCCTTAAGTTATCCATATGAATGTAAGAATAACTCCCCTTCCTAAGAGGAAACTCTTCCACACCACTTCTCCTTTTGTGATGCTTCTTTCTAACCTCACCACGTACTCAATGTTTTTTCTTCTTCCATACATATACACATACATATATATAAATAGATAGAGACATACACATATACATAGAGATATAATTAGACAATAGGTCTACTCTCACCAAGGATCTTATGCAATTTTCCTCCTTGATAGGATTTCTTATGTCTTGGTCTCTTGTTGACTGCTATGATTATTACATTTTTAATTCAATTAGAATATAAAGGAGTTATCCCATTCATTTTGCCTTTTTTCAAGTTGCAATCGGTAGATCCCTCCATTCTTTGTTCAAGAATGTGGGTAACGAGTGGAAAGCTAGACATTTTCATTGCAATTGTAGTAGAAAAAATGGTTCAATTAGAATATAAAGGAGTTATCCCATTCATTTTGCCTTTTTTCAAGTTGCAATCGGTAGATCCCTCCATTCTTTGTTCAAGAATGTGGGTAACGAGTGGTTCTCTTGACCTCATTTTGTAGAGTATCAAATCTCTAAGTTTCTCTCTCTTTAACCTCATAAATTAATGTTCCTATGTCTATAGGGTCAATGAAACATGCATTCATCATGGGTGGTGGCACTTCTATTGGTATCACTATCACTACTATCTGCTTATTCACAACAAGATTCTTTGCCATGAAGCTTAGCTTCCTCCATTCTTTTCTTACAAGAACTTGTTGCCTCTACATATAGGTGGAATCTCTTCTATTCCATCTAGCATATAGCATGGGAGACATAGAACATTACAGATTTTTTAAGTTGAGGAATCTAAAAAACGTCCCAAACACTATTGAGTGCTCTCCATTTTCCCTCAAATTAAATAAGAGAATTCTCAATGTCATCTCCCTCGTTGAGGTGCATCTTCTTGAATGCATGCAAATCACATTTGAATTGTTTCCTTGCATAGCATCTTAGGATGTTTTCCTGTGCTCAATAAGGTCTATTAAACTAATTCGTGGCCTCCCATGAAAGATAGATTTGGGTGGCATGAATCTTAAAATGATCGCCACCATAATGTCCATTTTAATAGGGCACAATCCTTGATCTAGCATATCATATCCTTTACCTTTTCATGACAAAACCCATTTGCAAGCCCATTGAACATGTGTTTTTGGGACATCATAAATTGCAACTCAAAAAATCTCACTAGAAACATGAATTTCCAAATAACAAGTCATAAGCTAGGTGGTTTACACATATTTCGTAAATTAACCAAATAATTATCTCATGGAACTTCTAAGATAGTGATCAACCAAAACATGTGCGGTGCAACTTCTAAGACACTGATTGTTATCACTATCACTAGTACATGCTTATTCACAACAAGATTCTTTGCCATTAAGCTCAGCTTCCTCCATTCTTTTCTTACAAAATCTTGTTGCCTTTACATATAGGTGGAATCTCTTCTATTCCATCTAGCATATAGGATGGGAGACATAGAACATTACATCTCTAAAAATACCTGATCCCTAACTTTGAAATTCTCTGGTTATCTGATAGCAATCATATAGCTATTAACGAGAGCAAGAAACATCATTGTGAAGATTCTCCAACATACACATTCCATTCTAAATCTCACATTCCATTCTAAATCTCTTATTATGCATAATTTCACACAAGGATCCGAAGATTTTGTATGTCCCATGAAGTTCTTATTGCTCTCATTAATAAAGGTGGAGCTATATGACAAGCTAGCATAAGATTCAAAATAATGTTGATAGCTATCAATTGTACTAAGCTCTAACACTTCTGTTTCTTTCTTTGAGTGAGGCACCACGTGCCTAATCAATATATCCATGCCAAGCTTTTCAAAACGAGGTAAATTAGTAGAACTATATGAGGATCCCTTATCATACCGATGAGCTAGAACATTCCAAGTTTGATGGGCTAAGCCCCAAACCCTATTGCCATGACATGCACATCCAATCCCACATCTTTGCCTATGAAATTAATCTTTAGATCTTTGATTATTTCCAAACACTTCAATCTATTGTTGCTTGACATCTTTACATAGCAATCTAAAGGGTACATTATATGGAGCTCCACATAAAGCATGTGACCCTCACTCATGACATCAAGGTAGGATCTACATATATATCAATTTTTGGCATTAAGTCATTCCATTTTCATATCCTTCCTACATTAGCCTCTATTTCTCCTCATCCTAGTGCAAGAAAGTTGTCTCGACTCTATCCAAAGAGAAGGAACAAGTGCTAGCAACTCCCTAAACGATATACCGTAGTATGTCCAATGTGTCTCCTTAAGTTATCCATATGAATGTAAGAATAACTCCCCTTCCTAAGAGGAAACTCTTCCACACCACTTCTCCTTTTGTGATGCTTCTTTCTAACCTCACCACGTACTCAATGTTTTTTCTTCTTCCATACATATACACATACATATATATAAATAGATAGAGACATACACATATACATAGAGATATAATTAGACAATAGGTCTACTCTCACCAAGGATCTTATGCAATTTTCCTCCTTGATAGGATTTCTTATGTCTTGGTCTCTTGTTGACTGCTATGATTATTACATTTTTAATTCAATTAGAATATAAAGGAGTTATCCCATTCATTTTGCCTTTTTTCAAGTTGCAATCGGTAGATCCCTCCATTCTTTGTTCAAGAATGTGGGTAACGAGTGGAAAGCTAGACATTTTCATTGCAATTGTAGTAGAAAAAATGGTTCAATTAGAATATAAAGGAGTTATCCCATTCATTTTGCCTTTTTTCAAGTTGCAATCGGTAGATCCCTCCATTCTTTGTTCAAGAATGTGGGTAACGAGTGGTTCTCTTGACCTCATTTTGTAGAGTATCAAATCTCTAAGTTTCTCTCTCTTTAACCTCATAAATTAATGTTCCTATGTCTATAGGGTCAATGAAACATGCATTCATCATGGGTGGTGGCACTTCTATTGGTATCACTATCACTACTATCTGCTTATTCACAACAAGATTCTTTGCCATGAAGCTTAGCTTCCTCCATTCTTTTCTTACAAGAACTTGTTGCCTCTACATATAGGTGGAATCTCTTCTATTCCATCTAGCATATAGCATGGGAGACATAGAACATTACAGATTTTTTAAGTTGAGGAATCTAAAAAACGTCCCAAACACTATTGAGTGCTCTCCATTTTCCCTCAAATTAAATAAGAGAATTCTCAATGTCATCTCCCTCGTTGAGGTGCATCTTCTTGAATGCATGCAAATCACATTTGAATTGTTTCCTTGCATAGCATCTTAGGATGTTTTCCTGTGCTCAATAAGGTCTATTAAACTAATTCGTGGCCTCCCATGAAAGATAGATTTGGGTGGCATGAATCTTAAAATGATCGCCACCATAATGTCCATTTTAATAGGGCACAATCCTTGATCTAGCATATCATATCCTTTACCTTTTCATGACAAAACCCATTTGCAAGCCCATTGAACATGTGTTTTTGGGACATCATAAATTGCAACTCAAAAAATCTCACTAGAAACATGAATTTCCAAATAACAAGTCATAAGCTAGGTGGTTTACACATATTTCGTAAATTAACCAAATAATTATCTCATGGAACTTCTAAGATAGTGATCAACCAAAACATGTGCGGTGCAACTTCTAAGACACTGATTGTTATCACTATCACTAGTACATGCTTATTCACAACAAGATTCTTTGCCATTAAGCTCAGCTTCCTCCATTCTTTTCTTACAAAATCTTGTTGCCTTTACATATAGGTGGAATCTCTTCTATTCCATCTAGCATATAGGATGGGAGACATAGAACATTACATCTCTAAAAATACCTGATCCCTAACTTTGAAATTCTCTCTTGACCCCTAGGTCGAGTCACAAGTGTGCATCTCTAATGACTTTGATTATCTTCAATCTAAATAAATATAACATGAATTGAATAAAAAAATATTAACATTTAAAACATCAATCAATCAATGATTCCATCTCCACCTAACATTGGAAATATCCCTTTCTTAACAAAAGGCAAGCATCAAAACCCACAAGTTTCTTAAAATTTTATTACTTCTCTTTAATACAGGAACATGCATTAATCAATGAAGTTCTCGACAAGCAATCACGTTGGAAATACACATGTTTGCTTCCTTTTGATCCATGTTTCTTTCAAAACATTTCATCCCCTTTATGTAGTTATTACCACTTAGTCCAAGAACTTGATATATCCCTTGAAGAAACATAAAGCAGGACATGGGATTCGAGTAAAGATTCTGGAATGGGACATAGATACACATTTCATCAAATTCAATGTATAATATAAATAATGAGGTGTTTACATATATACGTCAATTTTCTTTGAGTTTCTTGGGAATATTTGATTGAGGCATGTCTCCTGTATACCTACGGATCTGGTTTTTTATGTTTAGATCTTTTGCTACTACAACATAGCTAGAATAGCACAAAAACTAACCCACGCTTGATGCTTGGAATCATGTTGCATAACTAAATATTCCAAAAGACGTTACTTTATCTAAGAACATATTCTTATTTATATTAAATGGAAGGGAAGATAATCCATGAATATCAATAAAGTTTCTATACAAAAATGGAAAAAGTGGGATGTTCAAAATATTGCCGATGCATCAAAATCGATTGGATGTCCCTCATTCAACTACCAATCTCCATCCCTTTTCTCTACTTAGGAAAAATGTCCTCATCAAGAATTTCAATTTCGATTCACAAAAAATAGATATTAGAATTTTTATTTTACATGCATATAAAGAAAATTAAGTATTATTTAATAAACAAACCATTGTCATATCATGTTCTTTAGTTAACTCTTCTCTGTCAATATTGATAGTTCCTTTATCATTGTCTAGATCTTGAAGTTTGTAACCCTCCCAAACTAATATATC